>JBDJHY010252829.1:0-10633 GCA_039654485.1 Withania somnifera
CAGCTATACAGGAGGAGGGTCTCCTCCCAAGCCAAAAATATCATATACGGAGACTAGGAGGAGAAAAGAGAGGACGTTGAGGCGAGTCCGGAGACGTCTTCACCTCATTGGGCTTTTTTGGGGTACCGGACTGGGTTACCGGGCTGCTAGGATGGCCTACCGGGGTGCCGGGATGCTAGGGTGCTAGGCTGGGGTGCTCAAGTGCCGGACCGGGGTGCCTGGCTGTTTGGCAGCCGGGAACCCGAGTATGCTTGCCGGGATAGGCAATGCCGAGATAGAACAAAATCTGCAGATTTTCCAACTGAGTTTCAGAACTGAAACGGAGTCCAAATTTGAAAAACCTTATATGTTTTTTGAGTGAAAAATATATTTTGGACTCAATGGAATCGATGAAAATGTTGTAGGAGGTCATTTACATCCTTATAAACCAGATACACCAGAAACCAAAAGGCGCATTCCTCCGTCAACACCTCAAATTCACAACGACAATCAAGAAAATTAAACCAACACCTCCCCTAGCCTAAATTCATCATTCTAGACCTGTTGGAAGCATTAAAATTCCAATCCAATACTCCAAACATTGAGTTTCCACACAAACTCCACTTTTAGGCCAAAACTTAAATAATTTCCACAAACTCGCATAACTTGCGAACGAAACCTCCAAAACACAAACTTAAGGTCAATTTTGACTTTGTTTGGCATTCTGAAGCTAATGGGACTGTCGGAATTTAATTTTAAGGTCGTCTTGAAGGAAAGTTGACTTTGGTCTACGAATACTTAACTTTAGACTTTAAAATAGGGAATTTGAGATATTTCTCAACCGAGTCGCCGGGATCCGAACTGTCGGTCCCAGCAAGTCATAAATGACTTGGGGAAACTACTGAAACGCTCTAAAATGCAAGAAAATGTGTATTTATCATAAATGCCCATGAGGGTCATTACAAACTATCAGTACAAGACACCCTAAGACAGAAAAACAATTTTAATGACGGAAGAAAAACAACACATGAATTAGATGTTACTTCCATTGATTATCACAAGAATAATTTTAATAAAGATCTATTCCTATTTTGTTTTGTTCAAAATAATTGAAACTAGTTGTCCATTAAGAAATTAGTTGACATCAACTCAACATGAAGGACAACAAATAGTATTTTAACTATTACAAACTAGTCATTAACATAAATTCTCATTCAAAACAGAAGATCAAAACTTCTGCAATAGAGTGCCTGATCCCAATTTCAAAGAAACACAACTGAAAAACACTGACAGAAATTCTCCTCTAAAACAAAGCCCATAAGAGTTGTCAAATTAGGGTGTATAATTACAACTTGGAAGCACCACAAAATGAAAATCATCTTCGTACGAATTTAAACCCACTTATGATATTACTCTTTCCATGATTAGAATCGATATCCAGGGGAGTGGGAGATTATAAACATTGATAATAAAAACACATAATTTAACCGATCATACAGAAAAAATTCTCCTTTGAAGCAAAAGTTCATAAATTTTGTATTATAACACTTGATCACAATTCCAAAGTAACATGATAAACATAATTCTTCTTCAAAGATAAAATATAATAATTTATGTATCAGAGTGCACAATTATAATCCCAACCACCACAATTGTATGAACTTTTATTTTAAACTGACTACATGTCAACAATAGACCTTTTCCTTAGATATATCAACACAAAGATATCACTCTTTTCACAATTAGCATCAATATTCTTAGGAACGCAACTCTATAATCATGGAGAATATCAGAAATCCATAAGAAGATGTGGTTCTATCAAGAAATCTCATAATATGTGTTTGCCAATTAGATTGTTTGAGAAGCTCCAATGAGAATTGACGTGATCTATAAAGAAAGAACTAAAGTTAAATATTGTAAAGAAAATTTTTCTCACACCAATTCAACATATATGGATACTAAAGTTGGAGTCTTGAAGAATATATGCACCTTTGGTCTGAATTCAAACAACATGTCACAAACTAAATAATTGCAGTGTCTGCACGATTCTTTTGGGGTAAATATTTTGTTGGGAGATAAGATAATTTATGGACAAATATCATATGTTATATAGATACACTGTAAAGAATAATTATACAGTTTCTAACAATTATATCGACACAGGGTGGCATTTAAATTTGAGAAGAAACATCAATAAGTAGGAAATGGATAATATTAGCCAATTGTTATATATTTTGGAATTTACATGTCACAATCCGGAAGCGAGTTGTGATGGTGTCTCCATCTTACCTGAAGAGAAGCCTAATGCAGTCCTAGAAAAAGCAACAGTGGGTTAGTAGCAAGAACTCAAAGAAATAAAGAGAAGACGATGAAGAGGAGAAGTGCAACCAGGACACGATGACACATAATTAAATATAACTCCCCAAAACCTGGAATTATCTTTATACAACAGTATAAAATAAAACCCACAATGGTGCAAAACTATACAATATCTATTCAAGACCCAACTAGCATAACTTTAATATTGGAAGGAAAACTAGTCAGCAAGGATGTCAACTGGTTATTGAATCTCCTGGAATCACACTAGATAGCACACATAATCGCATTCGTCCGGAAGACTTGTACTAGTAGCTACATCAACAAAAGATGTACAAGTGTAGCATGAGTACCACAAAAATAGTACCCATTAGACGTCATAGGCTAACAGGGAAAAAAAAGATTAAGACGGGTAAAGACTAATCTACAAAAAATAGTAGAGGGACACATAATGAATAACCGCAACTAGATAACTAACAAAATGGTTAATAAGTGTAGTAAAAGATCAAATATCAGTGGGTATGGTAGTAGCTACAGGTATAAAGGATTCACTAATAGGGTGTAACAAACAGAATTGACCATAAGTCGATCTTGACCACACGTGACACATACCTAGAGCTCCAATGTGAACAACACAAGGAAGGAGCAATAAAAGAATGTAAAACCATCAACCAGTAAGCTTATAACAAGCACAGTTGGTGCATGAATGCTACTAATAATGGATAAAAGGAACAACCAAACTCTACTAGAAAACAAACTTGAACACATCCCATACTAACAGTAGGTACACTGAAACAACCAACCAACCCAACAGTTACTCCCTTCTTAATTGAAGAGTACAACCAAATGCAAAATAATGCAGTGCATGTGTGTGCTAATAAGTAAACAGTGCCCCTACGCACCCTCCCTGATACAAGACTTTGCCAAGAGCAGAACCATAGAAGTTTCCCTGTATACTTACCCAGCCTACATAAGTATACCCCTCTCCCGGACATGCAACATATCCCAGGCATGGTGTCCCATGTAGGAGGGTTCAAGGAGGGATCAAATCCCATGTACAAAAATCCTCATAAAAAGGCATCCAATGTTGTAGTCATCAGGGCCAAAAGAACAACACTTGGGCTCAACCCGTATGTCATATCTCAGTGAAACTTAAAGTATATCCATATATATGGAAATCCAAATCTTAGTAAGACCCAATTATCACAATGTAGCAACTATCAAGAAAAACCGATGATAGCTAAAAAATAGCCTCATATGAGAACATATCTCCATACAACTCATGAACACAGAGGTGGAAAGTATAAATATATTAATAAATCAATTTCTAGGAATTGTCCTATCAAAGTGTAGTTACCTTTTATAACATTTAATAGATGTTCTTAATACAGAATCAACCAACAGGCTAAACTAGTTTGAGGTTGCTAACTTGAAATTCTAGGATGGCTTCCAAGCCCTAGCCACAAGGAATAACTTCCCATGGCCCGAGCCATGAATAACCGCATCCTCATGTGCCATAGCTTACCAGAGGGTGCCCTTAAGGGCCAAGTATCCACCCATACAGAGAAAGAAACTAATCTAAAAGGGAAAAAATCAACCACAGGGTTGTTAACCATCAAACATAGTCGTATCCAAATAGGTACAAAGTTTTCACATAAGGTAGTTACCCCTATGGCATAGCCACACCCAGCTAAGGTACAAGGTCATCACATAACGAATCTAACTATCTAACACAACCATATATAATATCACAAGTAGAATGAAAAATAATTAGTCTACCTGGATCGGCTCCATATCCACCAACCTTGGAGGGATAGCTACTATACTCTAATCCCTAGTATGATCCCCTCCCTAACCCCACTATGATCCAGAGTCAACATATAATAATATGCATCAAAGGTGTTACTCCTTCCACAACCACACTACAGTCCAGAGTCGGTGTGAGACACGTGGATAGGGTGAATAGCCCCATGGTAAGTAGTTAAACAATAAACCTAAATAGGCCATAGGACGGACGAATAAGCATATTAAGGCCAAAATAGTCATCCTGGCCCCGAGCTGGAGCTTGACCATATATATGCTATACTAACACCCCGTCAGAAAAAATTATACCATAGTCTACCTGGAATACGAAGATATCCTTAAAAAGTGCCCCAATGTCCAAAAATCATGTACGTAGCTCAAAATTATTTGAAACTAGTAGAAAACATAACCCATGTGTCAACACGATTAGAATATGACACATATTTTATATGAATAGCAGGGTCAAAATCAAAAATAAAATTGGGTCTATAAACCCGATTAGCTCAGAAGGAGGAAATATTTCTACCAATACAAAGAGAACAACTCATGCATCACGTGGTACAAAATAAGGCTTAAATTAACGGTAGAATATTAATAAATAAGACCTAAAAATGTTAAACAATAGGAAAACATCATTATAAAAGATAATTATGAATTACCTAATAGAAAAAAATCATAAAACTACCTAGCTATGATTCCATGGAGTAAGAACTCAAGAACACCTCTAACAAATCTAATTTGGATCTTGAAAAAGAGAGAAAAGAGTTTTGAATTTTAATCATAAAATATATATATATATATAGTCCTACTAGGTCTTCTTTATGATCGCGACCTCCAACCTTCCTACCCTTCGTAATCGTAGACCATTGGCATGAGATTGCAATGAGAAAAGGGCCTGGACTATGCAATCGCGATCAAAACCCATGTGGCCGCGATGCTTTTTCCCTCATCTAACCTTAATTTGAATATTAAAGGCTTAGAGTGAAAATAGGGTCTTATTTCAACACTTCATATATGAAATCTTCATACAATCAGTATTCTAGACTCAACGAAAGTGTCAAAAGGGTAATTGGGATCATATGAACTGAGTAAGCCCTGTTGAAGCTATAATTTAAAAAGTGTTACACTACATCAATTGCCAGAGACCAAATCTATCTGTCGTAGCAAGTTGTAAATGACTTAGGGCAGTTATAGAGATGCTCTAAGTACGAGAGAGTCGTAAAACATAAAAATGATCTCGAGGGTTGTTAAAACATCCCCCACTCTAGGAACTTTCATCCGTGAAAGTTAAGGAAAAGAAGGGGTACCTTGAGAGCTAAAAAATAAGGGTATTGGGATTTCATATCCCTCTCTATCTCCCAGGTGGCCTTCTAGACTAGGTGGTGAGTCCAACGAACCCTTATAACCGGAAAGTCTCTAGACCTGAGTCGTCTCACATATCTTCCAACAATAGCCCCGGGTTTCTAAATAAAAGTTAATCATTCGTCCTGCTAAACTTATTCAAAATGAAGTACATGAGAGGGATATGGTATGTAAGACAAATAATTAACACATGAAACACCGGATGTACAATGGCTAACTTCAGAGGTAGGGCTAACGTATAGAAAACTGCGTTGATCCACACTATGATCTCATATGGTTCGATAATCCTTGGTTTAAGATTTCTCCCCCAGCCAAATCTCATAACTACCTTCTTGGAGAAACTTATAAAGTTACCATATCACCAACACTGGACTCCATATATTAAAGTCTACAGTTGAAATAACTCTTATAACGACTCTGTGCTATCCATAGTCTGTCCTGAATTACCTAAAATATTTTTGTGGCATCTCAAATCAAGTTAGAAGTCTGAGGCAAAATCTCGACAATACTTTTCCAACCGATTGGAAATCTACAATGCCTACTGCACAAGACCTTAAATGGTGCCATTTGAATGCAGGAATGATAGTTGTTGTTATACAAAAACTTTGCTAATGACAAGAACTACTCCCAAATACCCCCAAAATATAAAACACAAGCCTAAATCATATCTTGGAATACCTGAATAGCCCTCTCAGATTGTCCATCTATCAGAGGATGAAAGGCTATACTTAGAGCTACCTTGGTATCCATCTCAGGATACACTATCCTACATAAAAATGAAGTGAACTATGTACGCTTGTAAGATATGATAGAAATGGGTACCTCATGTAGGGAAAGTACCTCCTTAACATAAAAGGCGGCAAGTCTCTCAGCACCTAAGACAATGAAGTTGGTAAAATGTGTGCAGATTTTGTTAATCTATCTACAATGACCCACATAAAATTGTGTACCTTAGAAGTACGAGGGAGTCTCAAAAAAATTCAATGGTAATCCTCTCCCACTTCCGGCCAGTGATAGGGAGTCACTACAATAAACCCCCAGGCCTACAGTTCTCGAACTTCACTTGCAGATAATTCAAGCATCGAGAAACAAACATGGCAACATCTGATCTCATAAGCCACCACCAATAGTGTTGTCTCAAATATCTACACAACTCTGTGATGTCCAGATGTATGGAGTACCTGGTACAATGGTCCTCACATAGGATAGTATGAATCAAGTCATCCACTCCAGGAAGACAAATACGGTTGCCCATCTATAATACCCCCATAAGAATCTATCAAAGCACCATTTTTATCACTTTTCGAAACTAGCTCTCGAATACAAACCAAGGATCTATCCTCATACTATCATTGTCAGAATTGATCAAACAGAGTAGGTCTAATATCAACATGAGTGAGGACCCATATCGAATCAGCTATGTCCAATCATACCAATGATTAGCCAACGACTGAATGTATAAGGCTAATGACTTTTTTGAAGCTGAGATATAAGAAAAACTACCCATACTAACTGCTTTACATCTTACAGAATCTAAACCACAATCCCCTACCTGGATGATATAGAATGGGGATGTCATATTCCTTTAAAATATCGATCCATCTCCTCTATTTGAGATTGAGCTCCTTCTGGCTCAGAATATGCTGCAGAGTATGATAATCGGTAAAAGTCTCATAATGAACACCGTAGAGATAGTGCCTCTAAATATTAACTCGCAAAGACTACCACCTCCAAATCCAAATCGTGGGTGGGGTAGTTGCTCTTATGAACCTTCAAATATTATGAGGACTATGCAATGAATTTCCCCTGCTACATCAATACAAAAACTAAACTGATACCAGAGGCATCACAATAAACTACATACGTTTGGCCCTCAACGTGAAGTGTTAGTACTTGTGCTAAAGTAAGAAACTCCTTGAGCCTCAGTCAGACAACTAAAAGGGAACATCCTTTCGGGTCAATCTGGTCATAGTAGGTACTATAGATAAAACCCCTACATGAATCATCAATAATATCCCTTAAAACAAACAAAACTATGGACCTCAGAGGGAGTAGTGGGTCAAGGCCAATCATGTATCGCTGAAACCTTCACTAGTTTCAATGATACCATTAGGAGATACAACATTCCCTAAGAACATAACAGAATATAGTTAGAGGGAACGCTTGAAGAATTTTTCATAAATCTTCTCATTCCTTAATATTTGGAGTACAACTCTCGAAAGCTCCTCATGATGCTCCTAACTCAGCAAGTACTAAGATATTATCAATAAACACAATCACAAAAGAATCAACGTACAATCTAAAAAATTGGGTCATAAGATCTATACGTCTAGAGCATTAGTCATCCCAAAAGACATAACCAAGAATTCATACTACCTATACTGAGTCAGAAATGCAGTCTTCAAGATGTCCCTAACCTAGATCCTCAGCTGGTGAGAAGTCGATCGTAAGTCAGTCATCAAAAACACAATAGAAACCTGAAGGTGATGAAAAAGATCATCAATTCGCGACAAAGGATACTTATTCTAAATTGTTACGTTATTCAACTATCGATAATCAATACACATGAGCATAGTACCATCTTTGTTCTTAAAAAATAGCACTGGAGTCCTCATGCTGAAACACTTGGGTGAATAAGACTCTGGAAGAAAAACTCCTATAACTGAACGCTGAGCTCCCGAAGCTCTGCTAGAGCCATGTCATAAGGTGCAATAGAAATAGGCCTAGAACCCAACTCAACCTCTATAGAAAAATTGAGGAGATGCTCGGGTGGGAGCCCATACACTAATCAAGGAAAATATCAAGGAACTCGCTAATAATAGGCACAAACTAAGAGGAAGGAGAATCAACACTAGCATCATGAACATAAGCTAAATTAGCAGTATAACCCCTGGCTAGAAACCTATTAGCCTACATACTAGATACTATTGTCACCGGAGAGTGGCTAATAGGGCCCCGCAACACTACCAAAGACACACTAGGCAAAATAAGGTAATTGATTTCAAAATATAGTCTAGGGCTGCATGATAATAAGATAACCAATCCATGCCTAGAATCAAATCAAAATTAACAATGTCTAGAGCCACAAGATAAACCCGAGTGTCCAACCCCCGTACAGTAAAAATATAAGCTCGGTGAATCTGATCCACCATAATATGCTCACCTACAAGAGTAGCCAGACTCACAGGCACAAGTAAAGGATCTCACAAAACACCCAAATTAGCCCCAAAATAAACACACATACAAATAATCAGATCCAGGGTCAAATAATACCTAGGCTGGATGGTTACAAACTAATAACATACCAGTAACTACCACAACAGAAACCTCTTCTTAGGCTCTATCAGGTACAACATAAAACTAATAGCACCCAGATGACCTCCTCTTCTATCCCCTCCTTTTCTCCTCTAGCCTCCACCGTGACCGCCTCAGGCCACTCCCGACCACCCATAGCCAGTAACAATACCATCTGTAATGGCTCAGCAATTTGCACTGCTGGCAAAATAGCCTGGCACTATGGACTATATATGACAAAGTGATCCATCTCACCACACTCAATGAAACCACAAAACCTCTCTCGACCTAAACTATCAATAGAACTACTCGGCTACCATAACCCTAAACCCTAGAAGATAGGCCCTTGATGGGCTGGATACTCTGAACGCCACTGGCTAATGGAAAGAAGGCCTGAACCGGCCTATTAGGATGTCCTTGTTACCACTGCTGCAAATGTTGTTGAGGTGTACATCCATCATACCATGCCTCAGAAAATTGAGATCCGCTAAAATCACCTATGCAGTATTGCCTCTTTTCATAGCCCCACTTGGGAGAAGTGACAATGCCTCTCAATTTTATGGGAATGATCAACCACTACTAATAATGGAATACCCTGAGCTAGTAATAACTCAACATCTACATGTAATTCTGGTCTCAACCCATCAGCAAAGTGGAAGAACCACTGTGTATCTATCGGTATAATAGCTATGCCATGCCTCAAAAAATGCAAAAATCGGGCCTCATACTCAGAAGAAATCATTGATCCATGCTACAAGTCAATAAAATAAGTATGAGTTCCTCACGAACACTCCGGAAACATACTTAGCCATGAAAGTATCCACAAACTAACTCCATCATATTGGAGCCGACCTATTCTCTCTATAGGACCTCTACCAGGGCTTAGCCCAACCTTCCCATTGGTATTGGATACAATCAACTCTATATGTCTCCCTTAAGCCCAAAGTTTGCAACCTTTCCTCACACTCTTCAATGAATTCATAGGGGAGAAGTCTGGCATCACCAGAAAACCTCAAAGGACCCATACTCATGAATTGATTGTGCCTCTTTCGGTCCTCAAAAGTCATGATCGAAACAACATTTACTACTAACACAATGGCTAAACTAACAATACTTCTTGAGCAGGTGCTGAGGGAGGAACTATATCTTCCGCTAGCACTGGATGAAAAAGAAAAGATGGGGAAAATTATGCCATAGCTTATGCCAAATATTGGCCCTCATAAGTGTGTGTCGTACAAAACATATCCATCGGATGCTTCTACATGTATCTAAGTACCTCATCCAAAGGTAGTTGTATTTGTGGTGAAGGTAGCTTTGTAGGTGTAGATTCATCCCATTCAACTTAATCCAAGCCTTGCCCATGACTCTAGCTCCACCCAGACCCCTAAGTTGAGCTCACTACAGAGATGAGGAAGGATCATTACGTCTAGGTGTTGACCATGTACAAACCATCTGTAAAGGAATAAAACCAAGAAAATTAACCAAGAAACAAGTAGGATCCTTTCTCATATGAGTCAACAAGAATCAAACCTATAGAAGAGCCCTATAGCCGCCCAAAGATAGGATACACGGAGTCTACTAAACTCCTTATCCTACAAGCAGAGACACTAACCTAGATATATAATAATTGATTTGTGATGGTGTCTACATCTTAACTGCAGAAAATCCTAATCCTAGCTTAGATCAAGAAATGGTGGACTAGTAGCAAGCACTCAAAGAAATAAAGAGATGAAGATGAAAACAAGAAGTACAGCTAGGACATGAACACATATAATAATTCCCCAAAACCTAGTATCATGGATATAAAGCATCTATATACAACAATACAAAATACAAGCCACGACAGGGAAAAACTATACAATAGCTTTTTAAGACCCAA
>JBDJHY010252840.1:0-10633 GCA_039654485.1 Withania somnifera
AGGGCTGAGAGAGAGCGCCTAAGAGATGAGTTCCAGAGATTGGAGTAGGGAGCTATGTCAGTGGCCGAGTATGAGGCCAGATTTCATTAGTTATCAGTGTATGGGGTGGAGTTCATTCCTATTGAGGTAGAGAGGGTTCGTAGGTTTTCCCATGGATTGAGAGATAGGTTCCGCAAGATGGTTGCCTTATTGGTTTCTGACGATTGTCCTTTCCAGGCCCTGGTTGATCATGCCAGTTCTATGAAGGTCCTCTATCATGAGTCGCGTCAGCACAACGAGAAGAGGCAGCGACATTGGGAAAGTTATAGGGGTTCCCGTTCAGGTGGCCGAGGTCAGTTTTATCAGTCTCAGGGCTAGTCTAGCAGATCAGTACAGGCATCTTCTTCGGTTTCTGCACAACCTTTCAAGGGGGATAGCTCTTCACAGCAGCATATTCATTTGGGTTCTGGTAGAGGAGTTAGACAAAGTGGGCCATCTGGGCCTTATTTTATGTGCGGCCAGCTAGGCCATATTGCTAGGTCCTGTCAAAGAGGGGTCATTCAGTCTCCCCCAGTGGCTGCTCAGCCAGTCAGAGCAGTTCCTCTACCAGCTAGAGGTGGGGTGCATGGTACTCAGAGAGGTGGTGGCCAGCGTGTTAGAGTCGGTAGTCACGGTGGACGTAGATTTGGCCAGCGTGGTACCCCGCTATTTACTGCAGTTAGTTTTGTTGTGTGCTTAGTGGGCCTCGAAACTAACTGAGTACAAGTTGCTTTGGCTGCTTGTACTCATACTATACTTGTACTTGTGCAGATTCGAGTACAGGTCCTCATTCGTGATTCAGCTTGCTGATCATTCGTTCCTCTTCAGATCAGAGTTTCAGGGTGAGCTTGGCGTATAGCTTGATCCTGTTTCTCTTCAGCTTTATATTTTGATACCTTTGGTTATTGTATGTTTTCTATTTTTGTCGCTCTATACTAGTGGTTCGCTTGACACTGACATCGGGTCTTGGGTGTATTCCGCAATTTCTTATTTCTTTACTATTTATTGTTATATTCTTTTGCATGAATTGTAGTAGTCCTCCACTTCGGCTACGGACTAGGGGGTTTGGTTCTCCTACTGGTGGTATAGTAGGTGCCATCATGATCTGAGAAATCGGATCATGACAAACATCTTTTCAGACCAATATGTGACCCTACCTGTGATTTTCTCTATTAGTGGCAGATAGGAAGTAACATTTAGTTTTTTAGAAGTTAAAGTAACTACTAGATATCCAAATGGAAATTTGACTTCCCTTTACCCCAAATCATCTGCGATCATTATCTTTAATTGCTCATTTACACCAACAATATGTATGGCATTGCTAATGTTAGCCTGTAGCCTAAAAGCTTCTGAAAACCTGTTGAAAGCAACTTGTACCAACTTCAGAGAAATAATATCAATCCAACAATACATCAAAAGATCATTTGCATAACAGATGTGAGTACTTTTTCAGTTTTTCACACCTTGGATGGTAATTGAAGTCACCCTCATCACCCAACTAATATAGCATCCCCTTGGCTAATACCTCTTTTAGCATAAAAAGATCTAGTAAGACCGCCAGTAATTTCTCCAAAAAACTCCACTTCAAGGTATCACAAGTCTTTCTCAAGTCAGCTTATAACATACACCTAGGTGACAATATTTTTTAATAGAATTTGAATACCTCATGGCTGAAAATGATATTATCAATAATACTTCTTCCTTTAATAAAAGAAGATTGTGCGCTTCCTATCAATTTATCCAGTACACTTTTCAACCTTCTACTGATGACTTTAGAAATAATTTTGTATAAGGTAGTGCAACAAGCAACAGGTCTAAAGTCCTTCATCATCGAGGAGACAGGAATTTTAGGAATCAAGGTCACAACAATAGTGTACATTTTTATACAAAGTTGATACATTATGTATAATGCAATTTCTCTAAATATATTCATTTATAGTACTATATATTAGGCTATGTGACATAATATTATATCTGGAAAAGATATTTTTTTAAAATCACCCCCAAAATGAGAGGAGAAAATATGATATTTGTAACTTTGTCAAACTTCTAAAAATCAAAAGTCATTTTCTTAATTTAAAAAAAGTTTCTTAGTTTAAAAACTTGGGTATTTCACTAAGTTTTTAGGAAATGAGAATACTCGAAGGAGTCATTTGGTAATTGGAATGCTATAGACAAAGATATCTCATTTTCTACATTGGATGGTAATCACACCATTTTAGTACGAAATAATTCTCGAGATTAATTAATATCCATAATCAAAAGCTGGATAAAACAACATAAAATAATCGAATTTAGCTGCAGATTTCATCTCTAAATTGCTCGTATAGCTAAAATTTTTTTTTATAGTTGTAAATAAATATGATTAAAGACGAATTTTTTTGTTTATCTGAGAAATTTATCGTCCATTAATTCATGTCTTTTTAGTAGTAACGAATCATGAATTTTATCCTCAAACTATTACCCCTTGCCTTTTATAGCAAACGAGCCTTAGTATTTATGAGCAGCAATAAAAATTTCTTTTTTTGTAAAGCTAAAAAAAAATTTAGCATTTATAAGTAGCAATAAAATTTATTTAAAAATAAAATAAGGAGTAATATTTTTTAAAGCACTTTCAATATCTTGATTAATTACAAAGTGATATTCTCTAAAAGTACTTCTTTAAACAAAACTTTTAAATAAAAGTACTTTTTTAAAATAAGCAAATTTTAAAATTTAATCAGACAAGCTATTAAATAACTTTCCTACCTAGTGAATTTACTTTGGTAAAAGAAAACTCAAAAGTAACATTTCATAATGCATGCTAGTAGTGATGATTTCAAAACAATAATAAATTCAATAATTAAATATATTGTTCGAGCTTCAATCTAGATATAGTGTATCTGACGCATCATGCAGTTGTATCTGAGATACACTAACTCTCTCGCTTGCCTCTTCCCCTTTTCCTTCTCTAAATATATATTTTATAATATATTTGTGTTTACGATTTAATGTATCTATGTATTCAGTATCAATTTCTACGAATATATGCAGTAGAATATAAAAATATGTAGTAGTTTATATCAATTCCTACAAGTATATTTATGTATTCAGTATCAATTTTACAATTACCAATGTATATGTATCTATTATCAATTTTTTCTAGTCTGTTCAATATCAAATTGATGTATCAACTATCAATTTTATCCAGTGTATCTAATATAAATTTCACCTATTTTATTTGATATCAACTTCATTGTGTGTATTTGGTATCCAATATCTAGTGTGTTTAGTATCAATTTCTCTACATGTATATATTTGTCTCCGGTATATTAATACATTGATGTATTCTTAAAAGAAGAGGAGAATACAAACGATATCCAAATTTTTACTTTTTCCTGATTAACTAATCATTAAACTTTTATATTTTGACATATTAAATAATTAATTTGCGAAATAAAAAAAAGTTTTTTTCCTTTTCAAAGTGATAAATTATTTGCAAGAAAATAAAATATATATCTGTGTATATACAATATGTATAGGTACATATATAGTTTCAAAATAATCAGGAAACAATTTTGTTTGAAATGGAGTTTAAATGTTTAATTTTCTGCAGATTAATTAAGAATAAATTTATTAATAATATCTTATGATAGAGGCCTTTACAAATTAATTTCAAAATGTAAAAGATTAGAAAATCAACTGATTAATTAATAAATTTTATCTAAATTAATAATCTTTGTTTTGAACCTATTTTTCTTCTCCATTTTTCAGACCGTTAGACTTTAAATTGAGCCCAAATCCATATTGATTAAAACCCAACTCTTTTGTTTTCATTATGTTTGGTCCCAATGTTGAGTCCAAACTCCAAAACTCAACATTCCATTCTTCTGAGCCTAATCCTAAACCCGAATCAGCCACAATTTTATTTTTTAAATTAATTAAATTAATTTTCCCCTTTCATCAAACAATTCACACCCCATATGCACCCTTATTTCCTCATATTACGCTCCTCACGTGCTGAAAGAGGGTCAAAACTCATCCATGCACCTTCATCCTCTCCCATTTCCGCCTCTCTCTCTCTTCGACTCTCTTCTCTCAAGCAAAAAACCCAACAAATTCAACTTTCATCCAAATCCACAATGCTATCAATCCGAACGACTTTAGAAATTAATACCAAATGACAATGTCAAGCCTAAATTCTGTAAACATTACATTTTTCGTCAAGTTAGGGATGAGTTGTCCTACCATAATCCGAAATTCACTTGTGATGACACCTATCTTTATCACCATGATAAATTAGCCATAAAATAATGATCAATTAAATAGATAATAAATGCGGAAATAATGAATCAGCGAGTTAGAAGGTTGAAAAGCTAAACTTATATATATATAATTTTTAAAGCGTGGTATGCACTATTACAAGCCTCTAATTCAGAATTTATACAAGTAAAAGGTCTCACAAAGTCTTCAAAAAGTAAAGAGAATGAAATAAAGATAGATAAGACATTGGGAGGTTGCTGTCAGCTACTTCAGAATATCCCAAATGTGCCTAGAAAGAGAAGGATGAAGGATCCAGACGACTCCGACATCACTGCTGCATAAAAGATCAGAAGAATAAGTGTGAGTACATAAATAATGGTACTTAACAGTGTCCCCCGAATGGTCCTTCTATAAAGAGATAACGCAAACCCTACAAATCACCAACCTCCAATAATTACAACCTGCAAACATATGATATATAGCATCCCAACGAATAGCATAGGTGTTTAAACACAATAATAATCACTGCGAATCAAAGATATCCATAGACTTTCACAATACAAGTAATAATCTCACAAAAAAGGCCACAAGTCAGGTATCAAGTGACAACTCATATAAAATATCAACAACGAAACTAAAATACTCAATACATAGTGAATTTTCATAGAATCACTCTGACAGACAAGTCAATAAATACACAAGTCAATGTCAATGCAATGCAATATGAAAATATCAGTGATACATGTTTGTCCTATGTGTACACATCTACTGTCGATATAAAATCATGACCTATGGGGGACTCATAAGGTCCATGAACCATACTGACGTGGTATGTGATCCATTATAATAATATTGTACCAGCATGGTGCCCGATCCATAAAAATATCATGCCGATATGGTACCCAGTTCATCATAATAACAATGATATCATACCAACGTGGTACCCGATTAATAATAATAATAATAAAAATCAGTTACAATAGAATCAACTTTTCACATACAATCATAATACAATTCTAGCCCAACATAATCAAGTCCATTCAAGGCATCTTCATAGGGTAATATTTAATCACATCCAAACCATAACAGGGCATCCTTAACTAAATATCATGTTTCAACAAAATATCTCAAAGTATTGCAACAAGATATCACTTTCAATTACTTAAGCCTAATCAGGCATTACAAACCAATCAAATAGGACAATTCACAATAATAAGTTATTTTATCACATTATCAATTAATTTCTTATTTTAAACCCGACATGCTTGACTCTAGTACCCAGGTGGGTCCTCGTTATTCAGCCCACATGAGTACCCCTGAATATACCCATTACTCTTTCACACACAAATAATCAATCAAATACTAAACACTTTATAAAAGATAATAGAACCTTAACTTGCCTTGAAAATCAAAGAAAATGATCACTCTTTAACTTTTCCTTTCTGTGTAGCCTCAGAATGTGCATGGTCTAGTCATAAACACATTACACGTAAGAAAATACAATAATCAATACCCATAATGTGACATTTCAAAGATTATTCTATTTTACTTTTTCGGCCCACAAGGGTAAAAATTGGAAGTTTATTTTAAAAAATGTGTTACCCATAACTTAGAAAATCTAATTATCGAGTTTCATCGAAAATCCAATTAAATTTGACGTTCAAAACTATAAAAATCATATTTTTTATCTTCATGCAAAGCCCCTAATTTTATCTTTAAAACCTTTAATGTTTAAGGTTAAAATCATCATAAAGTTGCTAAGAATTGATGAAATGAGGTTAGGAATTACCTAGTAGTTTAGACTCCAATCCTCTCTTATGATCTTGCAAAAGTTGAAGAAAATCATCTTGGGCTTAATGGTATGGGACCAGGTCATGAGAAACCAAAATAATTTATTTTATAGCAGCAGATACCGATAAAATGGTCAAGATGGTCGATTTATCCGTCATGGATGACAAATTAGTCAAAATGTCTAATTTATCAGTCATGGCTAATTTATCAGTCAAAATAGCTAAATTATCGATCATGATTAACTAGTTGGTGAAAATGGCCGATAAATCGGTCACATCTAACACACAAACCAATATTTTTCCACACTTAACAAATCTTGGAACACACCCTTGCTATTCATATTGAATTCTGTGCAAACAAACTATATGCAACCATACGAAATTCAACATTTCAGACTCTATAGACTCATCAAAATACAAATTCGAGATCTCCTCGATTTTGTTAAGGTTGTATATAGACAAATTCTAATAATATATAGACAAACTCTAACAATAAAAACCAAAACATCTTCGAAATCTCTGAAAAATATTTGCGAGCTCATTCTAGATCAAAATCCATCTTCCAGAACCAACGGAATCATTGAATTTCAAATCCGAGCACTCTAACCTCAAATGTTGACACCTATCAACCATTTCTCTTAAACTTTAAATTTATCCCGTCAAACCACTTCAAATAAACACGAAAAGTTTAAAACCGAAAGTGAAGGCCCTTCTAGACCAAATATCACAATCCGGAGCTGATGAAACTGACAATTATGCAATACAAGGCTTCAAATTCCAAATGTTGACTAAAGTCAACTATTTCACACTTTAACCTTTAAAATTAAAAATCTTCCAAACTAGCCCATAACTCCTTTCCGTTCTCAAACAAACCACAAAATCAGACTTAGTTTGACCCAATGCAACTATAGAAAAGGAAAAAAGGTAAATAATGCTGAAAATGGAAAAATGACCTTGAGGGTCATTATATCATCCACCAATATAAACCATGTTCATGCTCGAACATAAGAAAGATAGGGTACCTAAAGAGTAAAAAATATGGGGATACCGGCTAAGCATATCAGGCTCAATCTCCCAAGTAGCTTCATCAACTGGTTGGTGCCTCTATTTAACCTCCATGGAAGGTATCTCTTTTGTCCTCGATTTTTGATCCTAGCTATATATATCCATGGGCTCCTCCTCAAAGGTCAAATCTGGATCCAAGCTTATTGAATTCCACTAGATCACATTTGGATCATCAAGCATATGCTTTTGTAATATTGAATCATGAAAGACAGGATACATGACTGACCAACATAGTGACAAGATAACTTATAAGGCACATCACCATTCGATAAAGAATCTAAAAAGGGATAATGAATTTAGGTATAAATTTTCCCTTCTTCTCAAATCGCATCACACCCTTCATGGGTGACACCTTCAACCACACACGCTCGCCTTCTATGAACTTCAAGACTTAAACTCTCCTATCAGCATAACTCTTTTACCTACTTTGAGTTGTAAGCAGTCTAGTTTGTATCCATCTAAATATCTCCACTAAGTCTTGCTAGTAGTCTGTACCCCAGGTCTATCCTCAAAAGCCTCAAACCACCCAATAGGAGATCTATACCCCCTACCATACAATGTCTTAATGGAAGCCATATGAATACTCAAATGGCAGCTGTTATTATAGGAAAACTCTACAAGTTGTAAGAAAAGGTCCTAACGACCTCTAAATCAATATCACATGCCCTTAGCATATCCTTTAACACTTTAATAGTGCGCTCGAACTGACCATCAGTTTGAGGATGAAAAGTTGTGCTCCTATCTAGCTGAGTGCCCATCTCACAATACATAATACTCCAAAAGAGAAATGTGACTAAGTACCTTGATCAAATAAAATAGATATAGGAAATCCATGCAATCAACCAATATGAAAATGTAAACCTGAGCCAACTGCTGCGCAGTCTAGTGCACCTTATCTAGAATAAAATGAGCGAACTTGGTCAATCGGTCGATAATAAACCAAATAGAGTCTATGCCACCCGAAGTTCTAGATACACCAACTATGAAATCCATGGCCATCCAATCTTATTTATATTGAGGAATAGGCATCCTCTAAGATATACCACCTGATCTTTGGTGATCAAACTTCACCTGCTGACAGTTCAAGCACAGCTACAAATCTTTAATATCCTTCTTCATGCCACATCACCAATAATTCTTGACTTAATTTATGATACATCTTCGCTTCTGCTAGATGAATCGAATACCTTAAATTGTGAGAATCCTCTAAAATTAATCTAAAAAAATCATTGAACTGAGGGACACAAATTCGTTCCCCAATCATCAAGACACCCTTAGAGTCCAACACTTCCACCTTGGACTCAACCCATAATATTTTATAGGGAAATATAGTCAAACTACTATCATCAAACCAAGTCTTACGAATTTGATCCATCAAAGAAAATTGGGCCTCCAAACAATAAAGAATCGTACCATCTTCAGAAATCTGCATTCACACCAAAATGTTAGCTAGACTTTGAATATATCTAGCCAAAGGTCGCTCCTTAACTCGAAACGAAGCCATACTACCCATAGTCAATGACTTCCTTCTAAAAGCATCTACCACTATATTGGCCTTGTCTTGGTGATACAAGATAGGCATGTCATAATCCTTCAGCAACTCAGACTAACAATGCAATCTCAAATTAAGATCTTTTAGGATGAAAATATACTAAAGACTCCTATGATCGGTGAATACCTCACAATCCCCTCTATAGAGATAATGTCTCCACAGTTTTAACAGAATACCACCATAGACTAATCCAAATCATGGGTAGGATGATTTTTCTCATGCACATTTAATTATCTTGAATCATAGGCCACAACCTTCCCTTTCTACATTAACACTACACCCAAACACACTCTAGAAGCATCACAATAAATGGTGAAGCCATCACCCTTAACAGGAAAGGTCAAAATAGGAGCAGAAGTCAATAAATTTTTGAGATATTAAAAGATCTCATACTCAATCGACGATTAAAAAATAACATTCTTTTCGGTCAAATGAGTCAATGGAGCTACAGCCAAAGAGAAACCCTATACAAACCTCCTATAATACCCGAATAAGCCCATGAAACTCTATCTCTCAATCGGTGAAGTAGGTCTGATCCAACCTCTCATAACTGCAATCTTGGTCGGATCGACCATAATACCCTCGTTAGACACTACGTGACCCAAGAATGCCACATAACTAAGCCAAAACTCATTTTAAGAACTTATCATACAACTTCTCATCATGTAATCTCTGAAACAGAACCTCAAGTGCCGAACATAATCTGCCTTGATCTTTAAATACACCAAGATATAAAAGATAAAGACAATAAAAAAAGTCTAGATACGAACTAAACACACTATTCATCAACTCCATAAATGCATTCGTGGCATTAGTAATCCCAAAAGGCATCACCAAAAACTTATAGAGATCATATCTAGTCTGAAGGGCTGCCTTAGGGATATCCGAGGCCCTAACCCTTAACTAGTGATCCCCAAAACTCAAATAAATCTTAGAAAAGATCGCAACACCCTAGATTTAGTCAAACAAGACATCAATCCACAGAAGAGGATCCTTGTACTTTATGGTCACATTGTTCAAATATCGATAATGAATGCACATATGAATGGAACCATCCTTCTTCTTCACAAACAAAACAAGTTCACACAAAGGTGATATGCTAGGATGAATTAATCCTTCGCCCAATAAGTCTTGCACTGGTCCTTTAATCCCTTCCACTTAGTTAGAGATATATGATAGGGAGGAATATAAATAGTCTTAGACCTCGGCTCTAAATAAATACCAAAATGTATATCCTTATTGGAGGGACACCAGGAAGGTTAGTCAGAAACACGTCAACAAACTCCCTAACAACAAGGACAGACTCAAGGAAGGGAATCAACACTAGTACCTTAAATAAAGGCCAAATAAGATACGCAACCCTTCTCAACTAAGTGTTGATCTTGAAGAAAAGATATAACTCTCTGAGGATATGACATGCTCGTACCCTTCTAATCTACCTATGGAACACCAAGCGTATACAAAACTCTAATCTACCTGTAGAACACCAGGCGTATACAAAACAACTATGTTTCATGGAAATATAAGACAACATGATAAGGTGCAAGATGATCTATGCCTAGAATCATATCAAAATCAATCATATCAAGCAATATCAATTCAACCTATGTCAATACCCTGATAAGACAACAATATAATATTAATACACTAATCCACTACTAAGAAATCATCCACATGAGTATATACATGAAGGGGCATAGTCATAGCATTAGACATCGTATCAAAACCAGCAGTAAAATATGTAGACACATACGTATAGAGCAGATTACATACACTAGAAGGGGGGTTTGAATAGTGGGTGTGGTCTTTTCAAACTTTTTACGAAAATGTAGAAAGCAAGGCAAAATGTGAAATTGAACACAAGAGTTTTGTAGTGGTTCGGCCAATAGTTGCCTACTTCCACTACCTAAGTTATACAACCTTAGGCTTTTCACTAATCACAAATCCAAATACAATCACTTTCAAA
>JBDJHY010252851.1:0-10633 GCA_039654485.1 Withania somnifera
TGACGATGCCACCCTGAACGAGGCCCCCTATAATCTTCCCAATGTCTTTTCCTCTTCTCATTGTGCTGACACGACTCATAATAGAGGGCTTCTATAGAGCTAGTATGATCGACTACGGACTGTAATGGATGACCGTCAGAAACTAATAAGACAACCGTCTCACGGAGCCTATCTCTCAGCCCATGAGAAAATCTGCAGACTCTATCCACCTTGGCAGGCATAAACTCTACCCCATAGACTAATAACTAATGGAATTTAGCCTCAACTTGGCCACCGACATAGCTCCCTGCTCTAATTTCCAGAAATCCTATCTCAGGCGCTCTCTCTTGGCCCTAGAAGCAAACTTTTTTATAAATACCTCATAAAACTCAGCCCAAGTTGACAGCGATGAATTGATGGGTCTGCATACCAAGAATTCCTGCCACCATTATTTTGCCATACTATGCTTCTGATCAGTGGTAAAGGATACTTCGTAGATCTTCAGTGCTCCCATATTGGTCAACCTCTCTTCGTATTCCATCATAAACTTGTAAGCATCTTTCCCAGTGCTCCAGCAAATCTGGGGGGATCCAATCTCAGAAATTGAGCAAGGAGTTTTTGCTCCATGTCTGACATAGTAAAATTTTACTCCATAGCAGGAGTAATAGTAGGCACTGGCAAAACCTGAACTGGCATAAAAGTAACTTCCGGTACAACTAGTGGTGCTACCTGCACTGTAGGCTATTCTACCAGGATTACTGGGTGTGTACTATCTATTGGAGGGCTTCCAAATGCACTAGCAAATGCCATAACACACTATGAATGTCTAGAGACAGTGCTGTCGGTGCCGCAGCTGGTACTGCAATAGGTGTTGAGGAACTGGTGGGAATTCTGTAGTAGCAGCTGGAATAAGCACTTTTACTGGTACCTCATTAATCCTGTTAGCTGCGGTAGAATGTCTGCATGACATCTGTGAAAGAGTAAATCATGAATGAGAATTTCAAGAAACTTTCAAGAATATAAGCACAATACAAGATTCAAAAGAAGGAGTAATTTTCCTAAATGTCACTATAGTATCCCGAAGATAAGCCACGAACGTCTCCACACTGATCTACATGACTCTACTAGACATTGATTCTAAACACTAACATCGAAGAACCTAGGCTCTAATACAAAATTCTCATGAACTGATTTCACATAACTTGTAAACAAAACCTCAAAACCACAATCTTAAGGTCTATCTTGACATTGTTTGGTATTCCGGAGCTAACAGAACTGTTGGAATTAAATTCCAAGATTGTTTTGAAGGAAAGTTGAATTTGGTCAATGAGTACATAGTTTTAGGATCTAAAAAAGGGAATTTGAGATATTTCTCAATCGAGTCTCTAGGGAACTGAAATATCGGTCCCAGCAAGTCATGAATGACTTGGGGCAACTACCAAAACACTTTAGAATGTAAAATGTCGCATAATTATCATAAATGACCATAAGGGTCATTATACTAACTAATCTTTACTCATGGTACATGCACATATGGCATTATGATTAGTAGGGTTAGGCTGAGCTGGAGCACAGGTATGTATCCTTACTTTATTTTCAAGTTATTGGATACTGACCACTGTAGATAAGTAGATTGTCTTTACCTTACTTAGTTTCTATAGACCTGTAGTTCCATATCCGATACCGTACCTTTTAGTTTATCTATTAGTCTTACCGTTTCTCTACTGTTACTGACCTGTTTTACTTTCTTTTCTTTATTGATCGCATTTTATTTTAGCCAATCAATTGATAATGTCTACTGGTGTCTTTCCGGTACTCATGCTATAGAACCTTTTTTTGTGGTGCAAATACCAGTAGGGGTTATCATAGATGTCGTGATCATACGGAGTCGATTTATCTAATTGCAAAGATTATGTTGAGCTTTACTATCCGAGAAGACCTTGGTTTCTGTTTTCTAGCTTGCTTTATTCGGTCTATAGCAAACCCAATATTGTATTATCTTTTGTAGGAGTTAGTTTGCATTTTGTATGTTTTGGTTATTTTTTATAATAACTCCATATACCTTCACCAGGTTTTGGGATTTGGGTTATGTAATATTTTCTTTTGTCTTCCCATCTTTAAGTATTGTATGCCTTTGTTTACAACATTGGATGTTTTTAGAGTTTATATCCTGTTGTGCTTAGCTCCGGGCTGTTTGATTAGGCTTGTCTACAAGAGTGTTATAGATTCCATCATGACCTAAGATTTTGGTTCGTGATAGTTTTAGGGGTTATTTTTCTCTAATGACCTCAGTTAGTCATTTCAATGATCCTGTTAGATCCATAATGTCATTTCTATGATGTGTTCATATTTGGTGAGTTTAAATTAGATTCAGAATACTCATTCTTAATGCTCAAAGATCTTTTGTTTCAATTGTGTGAAATTGTTGGCACAGATCACCCCAACAAGGGTCAGGTTGCACCTACGAGGTCACCCTAGTGACCTTGGTATAACCCTACGAAACTCGCCAAAGTGAGCTACGGTTCACCCCAACGTGGAAGTTTTAGGGGAACTTTGGTTGACCCAGCAACCAGGAACTTGCTCTAGTGGCCTTCACACTTGCGCGCAAGGGCTCAAACTAGGAATGTCAACCCCTGTGATCCCATATATCTCCAAGTAAAAAATGCAGAGTATAAATAAATAACCCTTCTTTATTTCAACTTATTTCACCAAAACCCTTCATCTTTCCTCTCAATTCCGACATTAATTTTTGTGG
Organism: Withania somnifera; assembly: GCA_039654485.1. Classification (NCBI taxonomy): domain Eukaryota; kingdom Viridiplantae; phylum Streptophyta; class Magnoliopsida; order Solanales; family Solanaceae; genus Withania; species Withania somnifera. The sequence goes on from JBDJHY010252851.1 coordinate 2,735, forward strand.
AAGCCTCATCAAAAGTTGAAGGAAAGGTTCCCAAAGCTTCACCTTATTCCCCCCGTACTTGGTAAGTTCTTTTACCTTTTATATTCGTGGGAATGGCGTTTTCATCCATTAATGGGCCTAATTGAGAAACTTTATTTCTTGGATTAATTCAGATGTTATTGGATAAACTATTGTTCCTAGAGTTTATTTTACTCTGTTGTATGGATACTTCGTTGAGTTTCCTTATTTATTCCATAAAGCATGAACCTTTGAGTCTTTGTAATCAAATCTATACCAGGCAGTTTTGAGGCCCTCCCCACACTTGAATTGTGCTTATCTTTGGAACACGGGTTCCTGGTGATGCTAGGAACTCTATGGAAAAGTTTATTTTTTATTCCGGCAAGTGGGGCTGCGAACCCATTTTAGGCTCAATTTTTGCCCAGTTTGTAACTTTGTTCATATTATATAGTTCAAATCGTACTGACTCCTAGATTCTTATTTTATGAGTTTCATAGCCATTGGAGATCATTTTCTATCAGTCGGGTTGATATCTGATATTTGTAGCACATTATTTGTTGGATGACAAGTAGGCTCCTTGAGGCTATCTCGGGGTATATAGCTTTGATAATTGTATTAAATAGCATCCGTGGACTGTATTTCTAGGTTCTTATCGTGTTCTTGGATTGCTTCTTTGTTTTATCACTTATTCTTTCCCTATTTAGGTGCTCGGTGTAACACGATGCTCGTGACTTAGTATTAGACTCGTGATGGCTTTAGGATGACTCTGGAAGTAGTATAACATTGATGCATGGGTTGGTTGGGGTTTTTGGTTGTGGTATTGTGCTGCTAGCTATAGGTTAGTTGCGTTTTTGCAGGGCATATGTTGAGTATGTATATTATGTTATATAGCATCCATTCTAGAAGAGTATGGGCTGTAGGCTCTGGTTGAGAGTACATTGAGGCTAGGCATGTATCACAATTTGATTATTGAGCCGTAGAGGCTAGACACTAGTTATATTTGTAATATTGAACATAATGCATAATGGCATGGAAGATGACAATATGAAACTTTCTGAAAATAATATAAGTCAATGGACCTTTTACTCATTGTAGACTCAGGGTTATTGGAGCACCCTGTACTACTCTTTTCACATTTTTAGTACAGTCTTCATAACCTGGCGCTAGGTACTATCATTTGACTACTTATGCTGGGACTTGTGTCTGACTTTGTTCGGCAGTGAGTACAACTTTTCGATACTTATCACACCTATTAATTTGGAGACTTGTGATGATACTATTCTATGAGAAAACTGGTGATACTACAATATTAAGGCACGAGACACCATGATTTGCCAATATTACGGCTTGATGAGACTATTGTTATGAGTCATATTTTCCTGATTGTTAGACTCTCTAAGACTTTGTGAGTTGGGGATATGAGATTATGATGATGTATGAGATGTTAAGTGGTGGGCGTACATCCATCGACCTTGTCTTTAGGCTACGGTGACTGGAGGAGGGGTAGAGGATGTAAGGGATATACAGGAATTAGGATTAGCCTTCCATGCATCCTACCTAATAGGACTACAGGTACCGAAGGAGGAATGTATCCAAGACTTGTTTCTTCATGTTTTATATTTACTTGCTTCACTTTTTTACTTCAATGTACTCCTGGTCATATGTAGAGGCCCACGAGTGAGCATGTTTTCCAGGTACACTGCCATTCATCTGGGGATTTTACAGTGTTAAATTTACATTTTATATTTACTACTTAATTATCATTATTGTTTATACGTGGGACTATCATTTTATGTGGGATATTTGTGTGAGGTATCATTTGATTATTAATTATTTCTTATTTAAGGTTATCAGTATACCATCCATGTTCTTTGCTTGTCTACTTATCCATCTCATTTATCACTCACTATTGTTATTCACATATATTGCTGCAAGGATTCTAGGTATGTCTTCTTTTCTTGCCTGAGATCTGATTATGTGATTTATATAGCAATGATATGTTCTATCTATTTCTTGATTCTCATATGAGTAGGTAGATACCAAGTTTTACTATTTGCATTCGTGACTTTACTTTATTGTATTCCATTATTTACTATTTTTATGATTTTATGTGCCTAGTGGGCCCTTGAAGCCTACTGGGTATGAGTTTCTTTAGCGACTCAAACTCATACTACAGTTGTTCCCTGGGCCAGATTTGAGTACTAGTGCCAAGTGTTCATTTACGGATTGTCATTTATGCTTACTTACAGTTGCTAGAGATACATGATGAACTTGACATCAAGATGTCCCTGTTCCCTCTTTTGATAGGCCTTGTCTCTTTTATTGTTTTAGATACATACACAGAGAAGACTTTTTTCTTTTACTTTGTATTTTGAGGCTGTTTATTTACACGAATACTAGGTTTGGGGAGTTTACCGACTCTTTTGTCTTATTTCGCTATGTTTTTCATATCCCCTTTCCTTTATACCTTGTTATTGTACTTGTGTATTTTGCTATTGTTTATGGTAGAACTCAACTTCAATTTTGGGCTATAGTGTTGGTTCTCTTACTATTGGGATAGTTGGTTCCATTATGATCTGAGAATTGGGTTATGAAAAGTTTGTATCAGAGTACTAGGTTCATCCGGTGTCAGTGTATAGAGCCAATGTCTAGTAGAGTTATGGGATCGACGTGGAGACATCCGTGCCTTATATTCGGGAGGCTATAGTGATATATAGGAATGTAACTTCTCTTTTTGAATCTAACTTCATGCATACATCCTAGATGATTTTTAGAAAGATTCCACTTGTTGTCTTCACTCTTTTGCAGATGTCGTGTACACGATCTTCAACTAAAATAAAGATAGCTCAAGTTTTGGCTAGAGAATCTGCAGAAGTGACTACTCCTGCTACTACTTCTAACACTCTACCAGTGCCTGCAGCATAAGTTGCAGCACCTCTTCTTGACATTCGTAACATAATATGGAATTTTCTTAGTGATTATGGTGGTCCTCCTACTGATTTGGAACAGAGTACCACTCTTGTGTTACAACCTAGAGTTGTAGTTCCTCCAGTGCAACCAATTCCTCTAGTACATCATGTTCCACCTACAGTCATTCCTACACCTCCATAGGTTCTTCCTCTACTCATGATTGGTCTAGTAGTTAAGAAGCAAACAACTATGTCAAATTCAAAGTAGAAACTCCTCAGTAGATTTTTGAGATTAGATTCACCTATGTTTACTGGAGTTTTGAGGAAAGATTCTCATGAATTTATTAAGGAATATAAAGAGAGATTGGGTAACATTGGAATTTTAAAGACCCACGACATGGCTTTCACCAGGTACCAGAAGCGTGGTGCAGCAAAAAAGTGGTTGAGGGCCTTTGTTGTTTGTAGACCATTGGGTACACTCTAGTCGACTTGGGCTGAGTTCTATGAGATATTTATGAGAAAGTTTGTCTCGAGGACTGAGAGAGAGCACCTAAGGAAAGAGTTAAACAAGATTTAAATAGGTTCGATGTTAGTGGCTGAATATGAGGATCGATTCCACTAGTTGTACATTTATGGGGTGGATCTTTTACAAAAAAAGGCATTAAGGTAGTTAAATTGGAACCTATTCTAGGGATCTTGCTCAGCCACATTATGTTCTAGGTTAGTCTAGTAGGCTGATCTAGGCTTCACTTCAGGTTTAAACAACATCTCAGTTGAGTTTTCTTTCACCCTCTTCAGGGAGTTTTCCTGTGGATCTTGATCTTCCTATCGTGGTGGTTAGTTGAGTTCTGGTTAGTTGAGTTATGGTTGGTGTTTTTGCCAGATTAGGCCATTTGGGACATGTTTTAAGTGCGTTATTTTTTGTCACTTTTCTAGAGCATGCCCCTAGTGGGGTAGTATTCAACTTGATTCCAGTATGTTTAGCCTTTTAGGTCAATGCCTTCAACGACAAGAGGTGGGGCATAGGTTTGTTCCCATTGTAGTGTCTAGTGGTGTAGGGTCTTTGGTCGTGGTGGTGATTATAGGTGTAATGATATGCCATCTAGACTAGAGGCATAAGCCTCAGATGCAGTGATTGCAGGTATGATTTCTGTGTGTTCTAAACCCACCATCGGCTTTATTTTACCCTTGATCCACTTGTTTTTATGTCTTTATTTATTTTGTACGGTTTGTGGTTAACTAGTGAGATGTTATCAGTATCTATGAATGTTGCTATCCCTGTAGGGGATTCTTTAGTAGTGGATCAAGTTATCGTATCATTTATTTTTCTATGAGTGAGTTAGATACATGGCTAGTTTGTTGTTATTAGACACGTTAGAGGAGCTTGAGTTCTAATTCATTGTTCGAAGTGTCGGTTTGGAATTCTGACGCTTTTGGTAGCTCTAGAATGATTATTTTAGGCAAGGTGAGGTGTTAGTATAATTTTCGGGCTTTCTGTTGGATTTTTGAGGTGTTGGAGGAGAATTTCACTTTTGGATCAACTTAGTTTAAGGGGTCATTTTGAGTAAACAACCTCGAATTTTAGTTTCTTCTATTTCGTTGAGTTTGGAATGTGATTTTCATGTTGTTTGCATATTTGGTTTGCCAAAATTGGAATCCATTTAATCTCCGAACCCCTGGTACAAAATCTGGAAAATTACAGTTGGAATATGGAACTGCCATAGATTTCCTTCTGTGTAATCACGGCCCTTGAGGCACGAAAATTTTCCATTTCTACGCAGTCATGGTCTCTAGGTTCAATTGCGATAGGTTTCAGGATATTTTCTTCTACGCGATCATGAAACCTTAACACAATCGTGATGCCTTAATAAACTCTTCTCCACAATCGTGATACAATCACAAGATCGCGATGACCTGGATAATTTCTTAAACATAACTCCTTCAGTTCTAGGGCAAAAATATATTCCCAAACACCATTCCAAGTCCAAGGAAATTCTCCACAATGTTTTCGATCGATTTGTACATGAATTTGGGTAAGCTTTCTTCTCTTTTTCTTCCTTATATTCTTAAATCCTCCATTAATGTCCTAAAGTATGAAGTTGACAAAATCATCCCATAACTCGATTATTTTTGCATAATTCTTCGTCAATTGGAAATATATTGCTCCTCAAATAATTAACTCATCATAATTCCAAAGTTATCCTTTAGGATCAAATTTGTTCGGGCTGATTTGAAGCCCTTCCAACGTTCGCATTATGCTATAATTTGGAGCACGAGTTTCTGGCAGCGTTGGAAACTCCGTAGTGAAATTTATTTATTTTAGGCCCGATTTTAGGTCCATTCTGGAACATAGCTTAAAATACACCATTAGAATCATATTAACATATAAAATCCATTGGCGTAATTTTCATATTATTTGGAGCACATTTGATCAATATTTTGTCATCGAACGATAGGTAGGCTCCGTGGGGATATCTTTGGGTTTATAGCTTAAATAATTGTACTAAATAGCATCCTTGGGTTGGGTAGCTAGGTTGTATCGCACCCCGTACCGTTCTTTCATCCGTTCTTTGTTGCTATTGATATTTTGGCATCCGAGTGATATGGGGCCAAGAATTAGCATTTGATTAGTAATACGTGTGCAAGGTATAGGCTGTGGATAACTCATGATTAATAGCTTGATCTATATGAGTTTTGGATATATTGTGCATTCATGACGCGAGAGGCCTAACCTAAGGCTCCGATGAGAGTGAATTGGGGTTGGGTAGTATCACCTTCTGATTTATGAGCCAGGATGGCTAACGGATGATTTGATGATAAAGTTTCATAGAGGAATAAAGAAATAAATGAGAACACTGTAATAATAATAATAATATAAGTAATTATATTTTACTATTTTAGTCTCGACATTGTATCGAGCACCCATTAACACTGTTTTCACTTGTTTTAGTCCAGGCATCACTGTCACAACCCGATTTTGCGAATCATGATGGAACCTACTATACCACCAGTAGGATAACAAAACCCCGTAGTCTGAAGCAGAAGGGGAGGACTACTACATTAAATGTGAAAGAATCTCAAAATTCATATGAAAATAGTAAAGTTTGTGGAATTAATTAAAATGAAACAACCACCCAAAATTCAGTATCAGCATCAAACAAACCACTAAGTACAGAATGATAAAACTGAAGAAATATAGTATCAAAATGTCTCAGAAATACAATCGAGATCAATAAAACATAAGTCTGAAGAGAAGCAGGAACAAGCTAGATGCCAAGCTCACCCTAAATCCCCGATATGAATGAAATCTGAATGAATAGCTATTTGTGTATCAAGACCGGAAAACTGTACTCAAATCTGCACAAGTGCAAGTGTAGTATGAATACAAGTCACGGAAGCAACCCGTACTCAGTAGGCTTCGAGGGCCCACTGAGAGCATAATAATAATAAAAGCAGTAAATAACAGAGTACAAGAAGAATGGGTCACAGAAGCAAATAGGACAATACAGGAAACTAGCAACTCAAGTATGAAACAAGTGTCGCATAGACTGATAGTACTAGCCAATCACATAACAGGATCGCAGGCATTGGAAGAGTCAAAGATGATATGGATAGAACATGGTCGGTATACCGGTAACCTCAAGCGAAATATAATTGAATGAATAGAAGTAATAAGCACTAATCCCACTTAACACGAAGTAACAAGTAACTAATAATAACAGATAAGTCGTAATATAAATAGTAAAGTAAAGTAATTAAATGTTGACAAGTCCTCCATAAGGAAGCGCAACGTACACACCAATATACTCACCCATATATTCCCCATCCGGTCTATGAGCAAACTGAAGTAAACAAGTGCAGAAAAGTAACAAACACATGATCGTCATCAGAACCTCAATACCACTTTCAGAACCACAATGAATCATAATCAACACCTTGTGCCCCGCATTAGTATTATTCCGCTAGCATGTAGTGCCTCAATACAATCATATCATATCATATCAATAACATCCGCTAGCCGTACTCGGCAAATCAAGGTGTCCCACGCCGATATATATATATGTGTGGTAGTATCACCTATGTTCATCAATAATCATTATAATCCTGTCTCCACAAACATTAGTACCATGTGTGTCAAAAAGATGTACTCACTATCGTACGATGACCGTCTTAAGTCCCAGCGCTGTACTCACTGCCGAACAGAGTCGGTCTCAAGTCCCAGTATTTATTAGTAAATATATATATATATAAAAGTCCCGGTGTCAGGAGGTGAAGCCTGGACTAAAATATGATAAAAATAATGTGACCAGGTGCTCGATAACAAGTCGAGACTAAACCAATAAAGGATGATTAATTATATTATTATTATTTTGTTCTTATTTAGTTCTTTATACTTCCATGACGTTCTATCATCAAATCATCTGCTATGGATCTTTATCATCAATTTATCCGCTAGCCATCAAGGCTCATAAATCATGTAACACCCCTTATTTGGCATATACTAGTCATACCAATATGATATTATATGTGTCCTTATGGTATATATAAGGTACTTAATTTCCAATTCAATGGTAAAGTTGTTGAGAAGACTGTCCGAATATCTTGTTCGACACGAACAAGTTAACTTGGATTTGAAATTATCTAAACTCAGGATTGGAGGGTGGTATTTGAGTATAATGTTTAGGGTGGTCAATTATATATACATTTTAAGTTAAATTAAGGAAAGGACGACCTAAAAACGGAGTAAAAATTTGAGGTGCTTTATTGGCTTAATTGAGAAAGCAGGTGAGTCACCTACTTGCTTAACTGAAATAGGCTAAGAAGATGCGTAATGGACCAGATTTAAGCCCATGTTATTAAGCCTACTTGAGGCCCAAACTAAGTGACACAAAAGGGGAAGAGGAGTGGGAAGCCCAATACCCAAATTCTGCCCCAAAAGCCCAATAGCGAAAGGCAATTTGTAGGCATAAATAAGTAAGTAGGTGCATCACCT
>JBDJHY010252870.1:0-10633 GCA_039654485.1 Withania somnifera
TGATTATGGTGGCATTAGAGTTTGTACATGGTGCCTCCATTGACCTTGCCTCTGGTCTATGACGATCGGAGGAGGGGTATAGGTCGAAGTAGGGATATATGGGAATTAGGGTTATCCCTTCCATGGGTCCTGCCTGTTGGGCCTATGGGTATCGAAGGAGGAATGTACAAAAGATTTTTGACCTCATTATGTGTATTTACTTTTCTACACCTGTTTGCTTCAGTGTGCCCCTGGTCGTATGGGAGGCCTACGGGCGAGCATGTTTTCTATGTACATTTTTATTCTTCTAGGAGATTTAGCAGTGCTACTTTACTTCCTATATTATTATTAGTACTGCTTAGATAGTTTTAGTATTTATTTTCAGACATTTCTTGCTCTGTCGACTACTTGTGTGAAGTGCTATTTGTTTCTTCATCCCTTACTTACTTTGAGGTTACTGGTATACCATCTATGTTACCTTATTGTTTGCTTTATTCATTCTCCTTCTATTGACTATTATTGTTTCTATATTGCTGTAAGGACACCAGGTACGTTCTTTTCTTCTTGCCTGAGATCTTGTATTATGGTTTATCAAGCAATGCAATGCTCTACCTTTCTTCTTGCTTCTTATCTTAGTAGCTATCTTCCTTGATGCCGTATTTTTTCTATAACCTTACTTTCTTGTATTCCTGTTATTTACTCCTTTTACATTTTTATGCGCCTAGTGGGACCTCAAAGACTACTGGGTAACAGTTGCTTCGACGACTTGTACTCATGCTGCACTTGTGTTCCTGTGGTACAGATTGGAGTAATAGTGCCCGATGTTGATTTATGGATCCCCATTCTTCTTTTTTGCTGTTGATTTCAGAGATAAATGGTGAGCTTTGATGTCCAGCTGTTCCTGCTCTTTTCAGCTTCTATTTTGTCTTTTTTGTATATTCAGAGCCAGGCTTATATAAAGACTTTTACCTGTATTTATTTACACTAATATTGGGTCTTGGGAGTTTTATTGATTATGCTGTACTATTTTGCTACTTAATTTATATCTCCTTTATTTATACTTTGTTTATGTATACTTGTGTGTTCTGCTGCTGGTATAGTAGCCCTCCGCTTCGGGCTACAAGATTGGTTCTCCTACTGGTGGGATAGTAGGTTCCATCAAGATCCAAGAAACCAGGTCGTGACTATTTTTCTGCACTTCTTTGTTGGTTTAGGGCCTAGGACCCAGTGATGGCTCCCTTCTACTCATCCAGGATTCATCCGAGACAATCTAAGGTAGCTTCCCATCCATTTAGCAGTCATTGGATATATCATATCATTTACTTTTCTATATCATTACTTATTAGAGATATTTGAAAGACTTAAGACTTGTATAAACTTCAGTTTATTGTCTATGTAAAGTGAAACTTGGTTTTGGGGTTAATATAAGACTTTCGTATATTGTATCTTACTTATGTATTTACTTTCTACATCTTATATCTGTTTATTTACCGTAGCTATTTGTAAGTTAGGCTGACCTACTGAGTTGGGAAGGTAGGTGCCATCATGCCTGGAGTTTGAGGTCAGACAAGTTGGTATCAGAGCTATAGGTTCGTAGATATACATAAGCTAAGTTTATTAGAGTCTTGCGGATCAGTGTTCTCCGACCATGACAGGGGCAAAGAACCCAGAAAAGAGGGCTATTCTAGTGATTCATGAATCGGTGGGCTAGCCACTAACGGTTTTAGTGGAGGTAGGCTAGCCACCCGCGGTTCAGGTTCTAGTGGGTCATCCGTTTTTAGTTGTAGGTTAGGTGGGATATCACCATATTTCACATAGGGTGCATAAGTTTTAAATTACAGATGTTGGAGATGTAGGTATTATAGTTATTGCTAAGATATCTGATCAGCAATGGAGAGATCAGAAGTTTCACAAGATGGACCCACCTCAGTTCTAGCATAGAAAGGACGAGGGACCATTTAAGTTTCTCACTCTTTGTCATAATTTACTCCAGAGTATGGGGATGGTATAGTTACATGGGTTAGACTACAAAGTGTTGCATCTTCGAGGGCCAGCCCTATAATGGTGGTATTCTTATTGACTCTAGACCAGGTGGATCACCTCATATTCTTGTGAGGTTCGCCTATGCTTTTGTGGATAGGTATGTGTCTCGTAGTGTGAGGAACAAACTGTGTTGAGAGTTTGATGAGTTGAAATAAGAGGCGATGGCAATTGATGAGTATGTGTTCTGCTTATATGAGTTATCTAGACATCCTTTGGCTATCTTACCTGTTGAGTAGGAGAACATTACTATTTTTATGAGATATTTGAGATATTATCTTCACACTTTGGTATTCACTGCTTCTAGATGCCAGGGGCTACTCTTCACAGTGTGATCTAGGTTGCGAGGGGGTTTGAGCAGTTGATTGGGGGTTGTCCCGATGACAGTAAGGGCAAAAGGCCCCATTCTTATAGTCAGTTTTCTAGTTCCTCATCTAGAGGAAAGGGTTCCCTTCAGCACGTTGGTTATTTCCATCATCAAATCCCTTTTCAGGTAGCTATGCAGACCTTGAGTACTAGTCAGACAGTTTAGAGCGCCTCGAGTCTGGCTCAGAGCTCCTATTGTTCTCATTAGAAGGTTTTAGGTCAAGGTGGCCACGCTAGTTCTCAAGGTTTATTTCATAGGTTTTCAACTCCTTAGTCTTTTACTGAGTGCGGGGTTCTAGGGAATTTTAGGAGATGTTTCCCCCATCGAGTGAAGAGAAAGTTTCAGCAGTCTTTCTAGACCCCTCGTGCTCAGGCTATAGCAACAACACCTACAAGTAGAGGTAGAGGATATGGGCAGATGGTTAAAGGTTCATTGGTTGAAAGAGGTGCACAACAGAAAGGCAGGGGTCGGGGTCATGCCTCAGTTCATCCCTGAGGTGGGGGCACAAATTCTTATGCTTTTCCCAGAGGCCTGAGCCTGAGTCTTCCGATGTAGTGATTATAGGTATTGTCCCAGTATGCTATAGGACTTTTTTAGTGTTGTTTGATCCAGGTCTACTCATTCCTATGTATTTTCATAGTTTTCCACTGGTTTTGATATTTATCTGAGGCATTTCCCATACTTCATCATGTGTCTTCTCCCATGGGTGAGTCCTTAGTGGTGGATTGAGTGTACCGATCCTATCCTGTAGTCTTTTAGGGTATGAGACTTGTGTAGACATGATCTTACTTGATATGGTAGGTTTTGATGGCATTTTGTGTATGGATTATCTTGCTCCTTATTTTACTTTACAAGATTTCATTACCAACTGTTACATTATACATGCCTGGGATCTTGAGAGTTGAGTGGAAGGCTACCTGCGGGTCGTATCCTCGTAGAGTTATCTCTTTTCTTCAGGATTGGAGGTTGATTAGAAAGGGGTGTATCTATTATCTGGCCTTTATTACAGATGCTAGTGTTGATCCCCCTTTCTTAGATTCAGTTTCTGTGGTTAGAGAGATTGTTGATGTATTTCCACAGACCCTCCTGGTGTCTCTCTTGATAGGGATATTGATTTAGAGCTAGGCACCAAGTCCTTTTCTAATCCTCCTTACTGATTGCTCCTTATGAGTTGAAGGAGTTAAAGGAGCAGTTCCAGGACTTTCTTAGCAAGGGGTTCAATTCGTCCTAGTGTGTCACCATGGGTTGCACCATTGTAGTTTGTGAAGAAGAAGGATAGTTCTATGCAATTGACAATTGAACAAGGTGACAATGAAGAACTAGTATGCCTTCTTGTATTAGATGATTTGTTTGAGAAACTCTACAGAGCCTCTATATTCCTTAAGAGAGACTTGATATCTAGATACCATCAGTTAAGGATTAGACCTTAGGATATTTTGAAGATGACCTTTATCACCAAATATAGGCATTATGTGTTTTTGGTGATTTCTTTTTGGCTTACTAATGCCCCAGCCGTATTTATGGAGTTGATGAATGACGTATTTCAGTTGTATCTATATTTTTTTTGATTGTATTCATTGATGATATGTTTCTTTATTCCAAGACTGAGCCCGATCATGTTCAGCACTTGAGGATTGTACTTTAGAGATTGTGGGATGAGAATTTGTATGCTAAATTCTCCAAGTGTGAGTTTTGGTTGAGTTCCATGGATTTCTTGAGGCACGTGGTGTCCAAGGAGGGTATTATGGTCAATCCATCCAATATTACAGTGGTGCATGATTGGGTGAGATCTACCTTACCTACTGAGATTGGGAGCTCTGTTGGCTTGAATGAGTAATATCAAAGGTTTGTACATGGGTTTTCTTCTATTGCCACTCTATTAACTAGACTAACTCAGAAGAATGTTCCTTTTCAGTGGTTTGATGAGTGCAAGGAGAGATTTAAAAAGATCAAATCATTATTAACATCAACTCTTATTCTTACATTACTCGTGGAGGGAAAAGGTTTCACCGCATATTTCTAGTGTTGGTTTGGGTGGAGTATTGACACATAGGATAAGGTAGTGGTCTATGATTCGAGGCAATTGAAGGTATATGAGAAGAACTCTCTACTCATGATTTAGAGTTGGTTGCGGTGGTGTTTATTTTGAAGTTGTAGAGACATTACCTGTATGGAGAGCATTGTGAGGTATTTACCAATTATAGGAGCCTTCAGTATAATTTTAGTCAGAAGGATCTTAAATTGAGGCAATGAAGTTTGTTAAAGCTACTTAAGGATTATTAAATCACTATCTTGTATTACCTGGGCAAGGCTAACGTAGTGGCGGATGCCCTTAGTAGGAAGAACAAAAGCATATTTAGTTTAGCTTTTATTCGTGTTGATGAGTGACCTTTGGCTACAGATGTTCACAGTCTAGCCAGCAACTTGGTTAGATTGCAGCTTTCGAATGACGGTGTGTTGCTTGCATGTGGTGAGGCCCATTCTTCATTGATATAAATATCCATTCCACTTAGTTTGATGATACAAAGTTAAGGATCATTCATAGTAAGGTGCTCCAGGGTGAGGCCAAGACAACCAAGTTTGATTTTGAGGGAATTTTAGTGTTTCCTACTACTCCAAGATCATTCACAGTTAGGATTCTGAGGGAATTTTAGGGGTAAGGCCAAGACGGCCAAGTTGTTATTGGGTTTCCTACTACTCCAGTGGTTATGACTCTAATTAGGTTATTGTTGATCATTTGACCAAATCTGCTCACTTCATTCCAATGATGGTGAAATACAATGCTCAAGTGTTGGCAGAGATTTACATTAGTCAGATAGTGAGGTTGTATGGTACGCTTTTCTATCATATAAAATAAAGGTACATATTTTACTTTTCACTTTTGGAGTACTCTTCAGCATGATACAGGCACTCAGCTGGATATGAGTATAACCTTTCATCCTCAGACCAATGCTCAGTTTTAGTGTACAATTTAGGTGCTTGAGGACATGTTTTGAGCTTACATTATTAACTTTGATGTCGTTGGGACCAGTTTTCAATTTTCTTATAACAACATTTACTATTCGAGTATCCAGATGGCACCTTTTGAGGCATTATATGGTAGGAGGTGTAGATCTTTGATGTGATCATTCGAGACTTCTTAGGAGAGGCCGTTTAGTATAAACATATTGAGATAATCCATGATAGAGTTAGATTAAATCAGACTCGATTACTTTCTAACTAGAGTAGGTAGAAGAGCTATGTTGATAACAAGGTTAGGACTTTGTAGTTGTTAGAAGGTGATAGATTTTGGTTTAAGGTGTCACCCATGAAGGGCGTGATGAGATTTGGGAAGAAGGGAAGTTGATCCCTTGTTTTACTGGTCTCTTTGAGATTCTAGGGAGAAAGGGAGATGTGTCTTAAGAATTACCTTTTTCACCTAGTTTATCTGTAGTGCATCCAGTCTATCATGTTTTTATTCTTAGAAGGTATATGACCGATGAGTCTCACGTGCTTCTGTGGATGCTTTGAGTTTGAGCCCAGATTTATCCTTTGAGGAGGAGCCAATTGCTATATTTGATAGATAGGTTTGGAGGCTTCGGACTAAGGAGATAACTTTTATAAAGGTATAATGGAGATACCGACCAAACTAGAAGGCTACTTGGGAGACTGAGTCTTATATGCATATCCAACATCTTTAGATGTTTGATTTAGGTACTTCTTCTTTCTTATGTTCTAGGACGAACATGGTTTTTAGTGGTGGATGTTGTAATGACTTTACATGATATTTTGCCACTTTCTATGTAATTTGACTATTTTTCCCCTCCAATAGTCCTGTTATATCAAACTAAGTGTGATTCCATGGTTGGTTCGGGTGTAGGATGTGATTTTATGTAAAAGTTTGAGAAATTTGAGTTCTTGAAGCCTTAGGTTCAAGATGAGGAACTCTGGGGTCATGTAGAATTGTAGGCCTCGTATGAAAATGATCTCTGCAATGTGGATTTTGGTCTAGTTACACCATCATTTCCCATTTTAGACCTTCTGTGGTGAGTTTAAGTGTTTACGAGGGAAAAGTTGAGTTTATAAGTGAAATGGTTGACTTAGGTCAGTATTTGTTCTTAGATTGCTCAAATAAAAAATTAAATGATTCCTTTGGATTCGGGAGGTAGAGTTTGGCTTAGAATCAGGTTTTGTATAATTTTTGTAAGCTCCAAGGATGTTTTGGTTATTTTAGTTAAAAATGGACCCTTAAGGAGTACCGGGTCAAGAAGACCTTGTATGCATGATTTTATGGTTCCATTGAGTCCAGAATATTGAAAATAGTATATTTTCATATATGGTTTGTAGTCACAGGATTCTGAACAAATCCTGAGTGTCCATTCAAAGTTAGTGAAATTGTTGTTTCTTGCTGTCATTACTATTTATGTTTCATCTCGTGAGTCTTAATCATAATCATGTGTCTCATTCCATGACCACAAATACTAGGGTCGCTGTGAATCGCGATCGCGTAGTACATGGGTCGCGATCGTGTAAGGCATTTAGTCTAGGCATCGTGATTGTGTGGTTGGGGGCCGCGATCGTGATGAGATCCCTAGTTCACCTGGACAATTTTAAAATAGAAATTTTATGTTGTTTTCTCATTTTCTCATGCAAACTCAATCCGAAACACTTACTTTTTTTATAGTAGAGCAAGGTTTTTTAAGATAATCACTCGGGTATGTTTCCTAATGACCATTTAGTCGATTCCTGGCTACTTTAACATGAATTTTACACCAAAGTTTATGGTTTTACACCCCAAAATAGTGATTTAAAAGTTGTTTTCAAAAAAGATGAAAACTTGTGATATTATCTATGAAAAAGAATGGGTTATTTATTAATCTTGGTAGTTAACATCCCATAGTAATGGGTGACATTATTTTACAATCAAAATTTGATCTGGACTTTATGGGTCCTAGGTTAGCTTTTGTATTCACCTTGATTATTTGAAATCTAGTGTTGATTAGCAAATATTTAATTGTATTTTTTTCTTGGTCTTGACATCGCTGGGTAGAGGCTAATCCAAAGGGGAAAGCTCTTGAGTAGCTCAGTTCTTTGAAATTAAGGCAAGTTGAGGTTTAATGTCTTTCTATAAATTGTTAACAATTGTTTGTCATTTAGGGTGACTTGTGTGGTTCAGAATTACTATCATATGGGACTCGAATTAGACTAATTGAAATGATGTGAATGCATGATGAATTTTTTGGCTTACACATATACTTGATTGCGTTATGAATTGTTGGATTGAATCATGTATGGCAACTTGGGTTCCTTGGTATAGAATTTGGGGTTTAATTACGTACTTGATTGGGATATGCCATTGATAAAATATTGGTAATCTTGTAATGGAAATTTGTCACTTGTGGGGTCGGATACGAAGTAGAAATATTGATTAGGCTTGAATTTTGGGGAATTAAGCCATGCTATCTCATTGTACTTGTTGATACTATTTAACATGAATTTTCTTATTGATAAGGGACAATACTTGTTAAAACTTTTAAGTGACTTAGTTATTATTTGGTATGTTGTAACTTGTTCACCTTGTTGTTTATATTGGCCCAAGTATGGTAACTTGTTCACACTAATGTTTCTAGTAGTAAAGTGTGGTAACTTTCTCTCACTATCTCCTAATTATCATAAGTGTGGTAGCTCATTCACACTAATGAATCTATCAACTAAGTGTGGTAACTTGCTCACACTAGCAATCTATTAAGGTAAGTATAGTAACCTATTCACATTAATAGGTTTTCTTTAAAATTGTGGTACCTTTATCACTTTATTTCCATCTATTACCTCAAGTGTGGTAAATTTCTCACTTTGTTGATAATTGTTGTGGTAACTTGTTCATAACGTGATTTCTGCCAAAGCTTTAGTCATATTGAGAACTTGAGGAGGACTTGAGATTATTGATACTTGTTGACATTTTGACAAAGGTATTATCTGAAAAGGGGGAAATAATTGGAGATTCTGTGTAACATTGATATTTCGAGGTAGTGGTTAGGCCATTCTATTAGATTATATTATATTGTTGGGCTACTGTATATAAATTGTGTGCAAGTTGTAGTATTTAGAGGACCAATTGGGATATTAGGAGTTGCTTTCTCATTATCGGTAGCCATCCAAGGATGCTACTGAGTACTGTTATTTTGTACTCACACTTGCATTTTTTGCACTATTGTTCAAGTTTACGGCCCCGGATCCAGCGATCTCTCCCTTCAACTCATCCAGGCTTCATCGGAGATAATCCGAGATAGCTACTTTTCCTTTCAGCAGTCGCTGGATGTATCTTATTTTTAAATTTTCTATATCTTTACTTATTAGATATATTTGAAAGAATTAAGACTTGTATAAACTTTAGTTTAGTCGCTATGTACAGTGACACCTGGTTTTGGGGTTAATTGATGACTCCCACATGTTTTACCTTACTTGTATATTTACTTTACACATTTTATAACTTTAGTTATTTGTGATTTACGATGACCTACAAGGATGGGAAGGTAAGAGATAGGCATCATGCCTGGATTTCGGGGCGTGACTCATTGTTATTGCCATAAGCTATGGCAGCTCTTGTTCGCAACCACTGGGGCTTGCCCCGTGATTCTAGAGAGTGTGTGTGTTTATATCTGTATACATACACACACAAACATTCCCATAATATAATCAACATAATGCATATATACTACAATATATGTATAACAAACTTATTTGATATATGTGAATACTCAATACCTGCTTAAGTAGTATTCAATAAGTGTTATATCCTATTATTTTATTTTTAATTTTAATATATTTTAAAGTAATTTATGCTATAAATATGTTAGAAGTGTTTAATTCATAGAATATATACAAGAAAATATATTAAAAATATACATACATATTGTAATAATCTTTGCGGTCAGTTTTTACTTTTTGGATTAAATAATGATTTTACCTTTGCCGGCATTTGATTTATACCTTGTTGACCTGCTGGAGTGTTTGGATTGGAACCAAAAGTTCAAATTGGCTGTTTTGGAAAGTTTTAGTTGTTTAAAGAAGTTACGGTTTCGAGTTCATCTTAGTCTGTATCTTGATGATTCGTTGCTCAGAATGAAATTTCATCAATTCCGTTAGCTCTAAAATATGATTTTATGTCTAGAATGACTTTTCATTTGGATTTCGTAGCCTTCGAATTAGATTTATATGTTAATATAGGATATATCCTTAAAGTGCGAAATTTGGCCTAATGATCTATGGTTTTCGACTCATAGAAGTGGAATAGGTAGTTGTAATTCAAGTTGTTAGTTAGGGCTAGAGGTTAATTAGTTTCTGATCTCAAGTCCTGAGTCAACAACCCGAGCAATGGTGTTGGATCCATGACTCGTGGGGTGACTCATGGGTTGAGTCATGAAGCTGAAGGCACCATAATTAGGAACCAGGAGTACTAAGTCGACCCGGGAACCTATTCTGTAATTTCTTATATGTTTTTTATGAAGGGAAAATTTTTCTTTTTCATTTTTTTAACTTTTATAAAGGTCTTTTTGAGATATGACTTTCTTACTGAAAACCAAGACTTTACAAAATTATTTTGGGGAAATTCTTAAGATTATATAGGAATGTTTAAAGGAATATTTTAAAGATTTAATTATTGGGTAATCTTTAAATTCAAAATCTATCAATTTTAATGTATACTTCAAGACTTCATCTTTAATTTCTTGGATTTTCAAAAATTAAAATCTACAACTTTTAACCTAAACTACAAAAATGTGTTTTGGGAATGATTTTCAACTGGCATTTTGATGAAATTTCATATTTGAATTTCTCAATTTATGGGTAACATGATTTTCAAAAAGAATTTGAATTTGACATTAGGGTTTCAAGTTTGAATTTTTGATTGAGTTTTCTAATCTGAAGTAAAATTAGTGCAATATGAGTTTTATTAGATTCATATTTTCGTGTAGAATTTATTCTTGGTAGATTGAGCGTATTTCGAGGCCATTTGTAAAATAAAGACTCATTATTGACTTGTAGAGTTTTGATATTTGCATCTGAGGTAGACTATGATTTGAACTTTTTCACACTTGACTTGGGTATAACTTACCGTATAAATCATGCAATGGGTTGTGGAAATAAGGGGATTATTCTGCTAATTAAGGAATTAATTATTGCTTCCCCTATGGGGTATTATCTCATTATTCTAATCCATTGCATTTCATTATGAGTATGAGATGATTCATCGTTGTAGTATTGACTATG
>JBDJHY010252879.1:0-10633 GCA_039654485.1 Withania somnifera
TTAGTACTAGGAGGTAATGATGATCCGCTATAGCTACTGAGAGTTTCAGATAGAGATTGGGGCAGAACAAATCCCTAGGGTAAGGCCAGACAAGAGTAGAGTGGGATGAGCCCACACCCACAGATCCTCCTCCATTGAAGATTTAGTCACCTTCGAATGAGGCACTTAGAGATATGTGGCAGCATATGATGGCTATGTTTGGTAGGCCGCCCACCGCCGAGGGTCAGACTTCAGCCTAAGAAGCAGAATAGGATGCCACAACTCCTCCTGTTCAGCCGGTACCAATAGAAGCCATAGTTCCTCCCATACAGCATGTCCCAAAGATGCCGGCAGTTCATTCTTCACGTTAATCTCAACATGCAGTGCCATTATGACCTCCGAGGATCCAAAGATTCATGATCATTTTATTTATATGGGACCTCCGATATTTTCTGGTTAGACTAGAAAGGATTTATATGAGTTTATTATAGAGTATAAGGAGAAGTTGCATACTTTAGGCTTGAAGGAGATACATGGGGTTGATTTTATCATGTATCAGTTAGAGGGCTGGTCTAAGGCATAGTGGAGGTTATACAGAGAGAACAGACCCTTAGGGTCCATGCTAATGATATGGGATTAGTTTATGGATGCATTCATGGATCAATATATTTCCTGGAGTGTTGGCAAGAATCTCAAAGCTCAGTTTGTTAATTTTCAGCAGGGATTGATGATGGTTCATGATTATGAGGCCCGATTTATACAGTATTCGAGGCATGTGGTTTCTATTATGTCAACAGATGCTGAACGGTTTTGCCACTTTTTAGAAGGAATGAGGCCAGAGTTACAGGTAAAAGTGGAGTTATTACTATCACACGGCATCTCATTTTTAGCAGTGGTGGGTTGTGCTCATAATATGGAGAGGAATCTTTACTTGGATCAAGAGGGAGGTGTCAAGAGACAATGCATCAGAGTAATTTTTAGTGGGTCACTCTCTTCTGGTGGTTGGTATGATAGACGAGGACCTCAACAGCAGTGGTACCAGGGACAGTTTAGCAGACTGTTTCAGGCCTTCCTACCATCAACTAGGGGTGTTCAAAGTAGTTATCTCATCGAGGGTGTATTTTTGGAGGTTCCAAGACGTGGTGGCCGAGATGGCCCAATTAGTGAGTTTTGATCGAGGTAGAGGATGGGGTTGCTATGAGTGTGGTGATTTAGGTTACTATTCTAGAGCTTCCTATGATGTTAGGTTATTCATCTAATGGTTTATAGCATAGAACTACTACTGACAGTACCATCATCAGCCAGATGTGGTCAGTTAGTGACTCAAGGTAAATGTGGTAGGGACCGAAGGAACTGGGGAGGGAGCAGAAGGGGAGGTCATTAGGGAATTGAACATCGTCACTTCTATGTTGTGGCTAATAGAGCCTGAGCATAGGCTTCTGATGTTGTAGTTATGGGTATTTTATTAGTTTTTCACTAGCTAGCCTTGGTATTATTCGACCCTGTATCTACATATTCTTATTTTTCTATTTATTTAGCACCCCATTTGGGTGTTGTGCATGAGCCTTTACGTGAGCATATGAGTGTAGCTACTCCTATAGGTGAACCTACTGTGGTGGATCAAATTCACCGAGCCTGTGTTGTAACCATACTGGGGTTGAACACTCGAGATAACCTTATGTCTATGGACATGATTGATTTTGATGTGATTCTGGGTATGGATTGGTTACCCCTTGATCATGCAGTCCTGAATTTTTTTTAAGATCGTGAATTTATTAGTGGAGGATGTGCCTCGGTAGTATGGCAGAGCCCTATCATCCACTCTCTGATGCTAGTGTTCTCCGGTATGATGGACAGTACACTTTTAGTCAGTGGTTCCACTGCTTATTTATCTTGTGTTCATTATGTCAGTGTTGATCCTCCTTCCCTTGAGTCCTTGACCATTGTCAGAGAGTTCCTTGATGCATTTCCTGATGAGTTTCCTGGCTTGTGACCCAAGTGTGTTGTGGGTTTTTCCATAGAGGTTAAACAAGGTACCAGACTTATTTCCATTGTACCTTATTGCATGGCTCTAGTAGAGCTCCAAGAACTCAATATTCAGTTACATGACTTGGTTGGCAGAGTCTTTATTCACCCTAATATTTCTCTATGGGGCACTCCGGTATTATTTATAAAGAAGAAAGATGGGACTATGTGTATATTACAGACAGTTTAAAAGAGTTACCATCAAGAATAAGTATACTTTTCCGTGGATGATGACTTGTTGATCAGCTTCAGGGTGCGGTAGTGTTCTCAAAATTTATTGGCGATCAGCTTATCACCAGTTGAGGATTCAAACTGGGGATATCCCGAAGATTGCTTTTCTAACTTGGTATGGGCATTATGAATTCTTGGTTATGTCATTTTGGTTGACCAATGGCCCAACTGCATTCATGGAACTCATGTATAGAGTGTTTCGGTCGTACCTTCATTTTTTTGGTATTATATTCAATAATGATATCTTGGTGTATTCTTGTAGCCATGAAAAGAATTTGAGAGTTGTCCTCTAGACTTTAAGGACGTAGTTGTTGCATGCAAAGTTCTTGAAGTGTGCCTTTTTGTTAGATTCGGTTGAATTTTTGGGGGCATGTTGTTTCTTAACCTTGTATTAGTGTGGATCCAGCTAAGGTTTTAGTTGTTCGTGATTCACCTTATCCCACCACTCCTTATGAGGTCCGTAGCTTTGTTGGGTTGGCCAGATATTATAGAAGGTTCATGTAGGAATTTTCAGCCATTTCAGATCCTATAAACGGATTGAACCTGAAGGAAGTTCCCTTTCGATGGTCTAAGGATTGTGAGTCCATCTTCTTGAGACTAAAGGAGTTGCTTACTTTCGAACTAGTATTGACACTTCCTGTTAAGGTCCAAACCTATACTATTTATTATCATGCCTCTAATATTGGGTTAGGTTGTGTTTTTATACAGTAAGGAAGAGTTAAGGGATATGCATCACGTCAGTTAAAGACACTTTAGTGCAACTACACAACCTATGACTTGGAGTTGGCCGCGGTAGTTTTTGTGCTCAAGATTTGGAGACATTACCATAACGGGGTTTATTTCTAGATTTTCATCGATCACTATAGTCTTCAGTACCTTTTGAGATAGAGGGAGATCAATCTCAGGAAGAGGAGATGGGTCAAGCTCTTGAAGGATTATGATATTCGTAGCCTATATCTTCCTAGTAGAGCAAATGTGGTTGCAGAAGCTTTGAGCCAGAAGACTATTAGTATGGGAACCTTGGCTTCTATTTCTGCTTTAGAGAAGTCGTTGGCCTTATACATGTAGTCTTTGGCTAACTGTTTGGTTCGGATAGACATATCATATCCGAGCAGGGTCTTTGTGTACATTAAGTCTAGACATACCTTGTTTGATCAGATTTGATAGCGAAAGTATGAGGATGGGCAGTCGAATTTGTGCTTCCAAGATAATGACTTTATTCAAACTATTCTTAATGAGGCCCATTATACTAGATATTCCATACATCGGGGCATTGCAAAGATGTGCAGAGAATTGAGGCAACATTACTAGTGGTGTAGTTTAAGGTCAGATGTTAACTTTTGATTCTCGATGCTTAAACTGCTAGCAAGTGAAGTTTGAGCATTGTAGACCAGGTGGTGTCTTGTAATGAATTCCTATTCCTGAGTGGAAATGAGAGATAATCACCATGGATTTTGTTTCGGGATTCCCTCATACTTCAAGGGGTCATGATTGTATATGGGTCATCGAGGAACGATTGACCAAATCCACTCACCTTTTACCGACTTCATCTTCTTAGGGTGCCGAGAGACTTATGACTCTGTATGTTAGAGTGGTTTTCTATTTGCATGGGGTGAGAGTTTCCTTATATCAGACCGAGGTAGGCAGTTTACCTCACACTTTTTAAGGACCATGCAGCATGAGATGGGTGCTGAGGTAGCTGTGAGCATGGCTTTCCACCCATAGACTTTTGGGGGTATCTGGGATTTGCATTTGTCTTTAGTAGATTTATCTTATAATAATAGCTACCATTCCAGTATTCATATGGCACCGTTCGATGCCTTATATGGAAGGCATTGCAGATCGCAAATAGGTTGGTATAGTAGAATTGAGATTCTACCTCGGACTTCTAACCTGATTTGGGATGTAACAGAGCAATTTTGGGTCATTCAAGATAGACTACGGACAGTGCAGAGTCTCCAGAAGACTTATACAGATCGTAGACTCAAACCTCTAGAGTTTATTGTTGGGTACATGGCACTTTTTAGGGTGTCTCCCATGTAGGGCGTTATGAGGTTTTTCAGAGGGGAAAGATTAGACCTAGGTTTTATTGAGTCATATCATCACTATCGTTGTTTCCCCCACCATTCACTTGACGGCTCTTTCATCTTCCCTTATAGTTTTTTAAATCTAGATTGTTTATTTTCTTTTCTAACCTTCTTCATCTGATTAAATGGCCTCTCCCCCCCCCCCCCAAAATCTTATGAGTGCTAACTCTATTTTTTCTAGATCATACTCTAAATTCACTCATGATGATGAATATGTTCTTGGTTCTCAATAAATGAGAAAAAAATTTATGAAAACTCCCTGGGTCGTAGAGACAATTTTGGGATGTTTTTCATGCAATGTTGCTTTGCACTCTTCAAAAAACCCTATTTTACATGGCAGAATGTAATACCCTATGTTGTGCAAATCTCAAAACTCTAAATACCATCTTAGAGACAATAACTAGAAGAAAAAGATTTTCCAATCCCCCATGAGTTAGGACCATATCTCATGGAGTGCAACACCACTAGTTGTGCGACTAAAATTGTGGAAATGGAACAGAACTTCTAATTAGCTTTCCCCAGGACCACGAGCATACCATGAGTTGTGTTATGCAAGACCACGAGCTGTATAATGCACTCATGGTATCCTTCTTACCTTCCAATACCTTATTATCTTTCCATGAACACACTTCACAAGTTAAAATGTGATGTACAAGACAAAAAAACAAGAAATGAAAATAAAGACGGCTAAAGACCCTAAACCATTAGATAAGTAAGGCTGTCAAGACCATACAAGTGCACATAACTCATGAAGTCCATTGTTCATAGTTACTGTTTCCCAGATTGATTTTTATTTCTTACTCAGTGATACTTTGTACCATTTATATGGCCTATTAACTGCTAAGAATATTTTTAACTCTATTTTTACCCTTATATAAATACAAAATCATTATTTCCTTAGTTTATTCTCATACTTAAAGCTCTCGGACAAGGAAATACAGAAAGTAGAGAATCAAGCGTTCAAGAACTTTCAACCTAGGGTTTTTAAGTCTCTAAACTTTTATAAGAATTCATCTAGGCTTTTGCTTCAATTCAGGCATGGGGGTTTGAATGAGAGTTTATTTCACTCTAATGCCAAAAAATTCTTGTTTTAAGAAGTTAACTATGTTTTATGTTCTAGTGTTTAGAACCCCAAGTTTATGATTTGATTAGAAATTCTCTCTATATTTTCAATTATGCAAGACCTACATGAATTAAGACCTCTAGTATGATTCTAAAGTGATTTACATGAACTATCTTCATTTATCTTATTTGAATTGATTAAATTAGTCATGACAAGAAATCTTGGTCTAATTATCTTTGACATTGATTTATAAATTCTATACGAACATATCAAGATTCATGAAAAATGTATGATTAATACATGATAAGAATAATAAGGAGCTCTGGATCAATCATGTTTAGGCTTCGGACATCTAGACATATCCCTTTTAAAAGTATTTTTATGAAAATGAGCATTTTGCATGTTTTGGGTTGATTAGTAGACTGAGTAGATACTTTTTAGAGAAGGGAGATACTCACTTATATTTCTAGAATTGTGTAGCCATAACAGTTTTTTGTTTATGACATAGTTAAGGATCCTTAACTATAATTATATGATTATTTACAATAGAGTGAGCCTTTTTCCACTATGGATTTAGTACGCTGGACCTTTTCCAGTGTGGATTTATGCCACTGGACTCCACATTGATCATAGTGTGGTTTTTGTCAGTTAGTAAAAACTCCCACCTTAGGAGTATAAGACTTAAGTATTTAACTAGGGGCCTCGATTTAAATATTGTATTAGTTAGATACCATTTTCAAACTCAATGACGGACTCATGATTTTTAGGTTATTTTTAGATTTAGTCATGGAATAGATTTTTATACATGAGACATAAGTTTTAACCTCTTCTCATGATTTCTCTTATGTATTTATATATATATATTTATGGTTTTATGCATCCACTCCCATACCTGTATATTCTATTCACTTACCCCATTAGTAGTAGTGACTTTGATGATTATGCAGATATAGGTCTCTCATCATATCAGCATGGTCAATAACTATCAAGTTCATAGTAGCTTAGTGAGTCCTTATAGTACTGGAAACAATAGTTTTCCTCATTTATTATTTTACTTATTCTCAGTGTTATGTTGAGAACTTATGGGGGTTTTTTCCATGGGTTTGCCTTAGTATACAAGATGTTTCAGACACATATGTGAGTAGACTGTTACACTTGTTATGTTTTCTCTATTTTTTCTCTGCATACATTTATCCTAAGTTATATTAAGAATTTCTTGCCATTTTTTCTTTGTTACACCTTTATATGCTTCTGTTGTATGTTAGTTATGATAAAGTGCATTTACCAAGGGCTTATTTGGGATCAGTTAGAAGCTAAGGAGAGGTCATGTCGAGGTGAGTTAGCCCAGGTGAGCTTTACCGAGGTGAGCTTGTTGAGGTGACTAAGTGACTGAGACGAAGAGATGAGGTGACTAAGTGATGAGGTAAGATCTGTTACAGGTTTCTACTGCAGATTTTAAGATATCCAACCAGGGTTTCAGAATTGAAACGAAGTCCAAATTTGAAAAACAAAATATTCATTTTGATTGAAAAAGACATTCTAGACTCAAAGGAATCAATGAAATTGATATTGGAGGTTTTTTACGCAGAATGAGTCCTCAAACCAAAAGTGCACTTCTCCACCAACACCTCGTAAATGCAATGACAAGTTCAAAATTATACCAACACCTCACCTAGCCTAAACTCATCATTTCGGGGCTGATGGAAGCCTCAGAAATCCAATCCGACACTCCGAACAACACAATACAACTCGAGCTCCACTTTATGCCATAAACTTAACTAGAATCCACAAATTAGCATGAATTGCAAACGAAAACTCCAAAACACAACATTAAGGTCAATCATGACTTTGTTTGGCATTCTGGAGCTAACAGGACCGTCGAAATTTAATTCCGAGTTTGTCTTAAAGGAATGTTTACATTGGTCAATGAGTACTTAATTTTAGGCTCTAAAATAGGGAATTTAAGATATTTCTCAACCGAGTGTCCAAGGATCCGAACTATCGATCCCAATAAGTCATAAATAAACTTGGGGCAACTCAAAATGCTCTAGAATGCAAAACATCGCATATTTATCATAAATGACCATGAGGGTCATTACAGAATGAGGTTTGGGAGAATATTTTAGCCCAAAAATGGGTTGAAACAAAATATGGTTGGTGAAATAAGAAATTAGGGTCGTGCAGGAAATTATATACTGCTAATTACAGTAGTCATCGCGATCACGTACTGTTCATCGCGATCGTGTAAAGTAGACTAGCTGGGACTATGATCGCGCCAACAAGTGAATTTAGGTCACTCATTGTGATCGTGTGGCATGGGTTGCGATCGCGAAAGAGGATTTTTTGGCAACTACGTGATTGCGGGGCTCAGGGCGTGATTGCGCTGAAGGCCTGTACCTGCACTAGTTGTAGGTTTTTGATAAAATTTTCAAAATTTCCAACTGGGCCTCGGAATTAAAACAGAGTCCAAATTTGACAAACCAAATATGTAAAAAACATGAAAAAGACATTTCAGATCTAATGAAATCATCAAAACGGCCGTCCGAGCAAAGACAAACAAAAATGCATTTCTCCACCAAGGTGCTAAAAACCACAATGGACATACTACCAAAAACACCAACACCTTTTCAAGCCTAAATTCATCATTTTAGAGCTACCAAAAGAATCAGAATTTCTATCCAACACTCTGAGCACCAATTTACCACCCATGCTCCACTTTATGCCATAAGCTTAACTAAAATCCACAAATTGGCATAAATTGTAAATGAAAACTCTAAAATACAAACTTAAGGTCAATCACTCTAAAATACAAATTTAAGGTCAATCTTGACTTTGTTTGGCATTCCGGAGCTAAAGGAAGTGTCAAAATTTAATTCCGAGCTTGTCTTGAAGGAAAGTTGATTTTGGTTAATGAGTACTTAGTTTTAGGCTCTAAAACAGGTAATTTAAGATATTTCTCAACCGAGTCGCTGGGGATCCGAACTACCGATCCCAGCAAGTCATAAATGACTTGGGGAAACTACTGAAATGCTCTAGAATGCAAAACATTGCATATTTATCATAAATGACCATGAGGGTCAATACAGTAACCCACATGTAAGCAAGCCTTTTCCAATAGCCCAGAGCGATAAGCAACGAGCTATAACTAATCTCAACCAAAAATAATAAAGAATACTAAATGAGCGACAAAACATATATCTAACATAATCCAATCCAAAACCTGGTGTCAGCAACATATTGAGCTATAGTATCAGAGTATCCAACAGAATATGTAATGTTATATACAAATTTCTATAAAAGTACAACTAGGACATGGCTTGCTAAGGGAAAAATAAAGCAGACAACCGCAAGAGGGAGACGCGATCATCCTGTACGCCTGAAGCTCACCATAGTCTCCGTGTATTAAAAATCTAATCATCATGATCACACCATATCCAATGACCCTTACCAACAACAGGTAAAGGTAGCTAACAAAGGTCAAAGAAGGAATGATACAGATTCTAAAAAAGTAATTCTAGGTACTTTTGGCTTGTAGGGTGTCCAACTAACATATAATGGCAAGAACCCGACTCATAGAAAGAGTACCTGAACTCCAGCTGAGTATAATCAGTAACCAAAGCAATAAATAAAGGCAACTAAATAAGCATGAACAAAACAAAAAGCAGATGTAACCAAAAAATCCTCTTATAGGGCCCCTAGGTACAAATAGAAAAGAAAAAAATACATAACCTACCTGACACCCCACCATACCAGTAGGTACAAATAGAACATCCAAGGACCTAGTGCGACTTTCCCTGTAATCCCAAAAGGTACAAACAACACATAAAGATAAATGCAAGGGAGTAGAGCTAAAAGAACTATAATGTTTTTCACCCAGGTCTAGAGGTTCCACCCCCTAATCACAAGTTTTGACATAGCACAGGAGATCCCACCTCCATATCACAACTCTTAACTTAACAAGGGAGGCACTATCTACATATCATAGCTCCCAACCTAACAAGGAGGTCCCACCTCTGAATCACGTCTCTCATCTTAATACATGAGGCCCACCTCCATATCACAGCCACAATGGTACATATAGATAAGGAAAAGCTTAGTCTGATCTTACTTATAGAAATAGCTCTGTACTGCATTGCAGTCGTGGAAGTTTAGATGTAAAAAACTCTTTTTATTTGCTTTTAGTAGAAAATTATGATTCTGGTTCCATTAGGTTACCACCATCTCAAACCAACATCGAGTCCCACCCTTAAACACAACACAAGCCAACAACACAATTAATGCCCAATGAACAAAGCCAACAAAGATAGGAGCTCTGAGTACAGTCTAAGACCGGCCAAAGGCCACCATATAAGCACACAACTCACATAAGGTCATAATGTAGCCCAATACAGCCTCTGAGGTCCAAGGTTGGAACATGAATACATACCCCAAAACCCACTACGCCCCTTTACGAGACCTCAAAACTGGTCGAAATAAGAAAATATTAGCAAAAGAGGGCAACCAACCTACAAACCACTACCAAACAACTAGCCAATACAACACAAATACCTTACAAAGCCCAGTATAAAAGAAAGGTAATCCTAGCCTACTTGGACGTTGATGAAGATCCTCATAATGCTTGCAGACAGTCTGAACCATAGATCAAAGCCCAAAACACCTCAAAATTATCAAAAACACAATGGAAAGCACAACTTGGGTCAAAAATCGGGTCCAAAAATGGGCCTATAGACCCTGCAGTTAAAAAAATAAAACAAAAAAATACCAGGAGGTAGACCTCAGCTCAAGGAATATATAGTCCACATTTGAGCTAGAGCGGTCCCCAAATGGGTCTCCAGATGGACATAAAAAGTTATGTAAGATAATAAGAAAACAAGGAGAAAGAACATGAGAAATTACTCGAATTTACGACAAATAGGAAACACCCAACAACAATCACCAAGCTACACACAGCTAACCTACACAAGATTATTAAGGAACAAGGCTTAATTTGGCTCCCATGGAAAACTACCATTAAAGCTCCAACCAAAAAGCAATTCACGACAAATAGGAAACCCCACAACAATCATCAAGCTCCACGCAACTCAACTATATAAGATTATCAAGGAACGGGCCTCAAATTTGGCTCCCATAAAAAACCACTATTAAAGATCCATAAACAAAAACCAAGGAAGAATACGAAGGCAAGAACTCAACTATGTCGAGAGGAACCAATTTCAGAACTACCACCAATAATCATTACAATTTAGGG
>JBDJHY010252890.1:0-10633 GCA_039654485.1 Withania somnifera
ATTGATTTTGGTATGGAGTTAAGGCAGGCACCAGGCCCGTAACTATTTCTCCTTACCCTATTGGACCTGCTGCAGTGATATATCTCAAGACTTAGCTTTAGGATTTGTTATATAAGGGTTTTATTCATCTGAGTGTTTCACAGTGGGGTGGTCCAATTTTTTTGTAAATAAGTATGGGTTTATATGTATGTGTATTGACTACAAACAACTTAATAATGTGACCGTGAAGAATAAGTATTTGATGTTTCGTAATGATGACTTGATTGATCAACTTCATGGTTCATCCATATTATCTAATATTAATTTGAGGTCAGGTTACCAACAGTTGCGGATTCAAACTAAGGATATCCCAAAGGCTATGTTTAGGGCTCAATATGGTCATTATGAGTTTTTTTGTTATGTCTTTTGGGTTGACTAATGCACCCGAAGCTTTTATGGATTTGATAAACCATGTGTTCAGTACCTATCTTGACTCTTTTGTCATTGTTTTCATCAAAGACATCTTGGTGTATTCTTGGAGTAGGGAGGATCAAGAGCATCATTTGAGGATTGTGCTTCAGAATTTGAGAGATCATCAACTTTTCACCAAGTCCTCAAAGTGTGAATTTTTTCTTAAGTTAGTTGCATTCTTTGGATATATGGTGTCTAGAGAGGGTATTGGTGTGGATTTAACTAAAATTGCAGTTGTTCATGATTGTCCTATACCAACTACTCCAATCGAGGTTCATAACTTTGTTTCTTACTGGCTATTATTGATGTTTTGTTAAGGGATTCTCTTCTATTGCACCGTCATTGACTGGATAGAATAGATATGAGGTTCCTTCCTAGTGGTTCGATGAGTGTGAAAGTTGTTTTCATGGGCTTAAGACATCGTGAATTTTGCTTTTGTGGTGAAATTTTTGGTTGAGGGTCAGTGTTTTGAGGTATATTGTGATGCCTCTGGTGTTGGTTTGGGTTGTGTTTGATGCATCAGGGTTATGTGATGTCTTATGCTTCTATACATATCAAGGTTCATGAGCATAACTACCCAACCTATGACTTGGAGTTGGAGGTGGTAATCTTTGCAGTCTTGATTTAGAGCCACTATCTCTATGGGTTCGTTGTGAGATATTCACTGATCATCATAGTCTCCATTGTATTATGAGTCAGAGGGAGCTTAATGTTCTTCAGTGTAGATGGATTGAGTTACTAAAGGACTATGATATTTCTATCTTGTATCATTTGGGCAAGGCAAACGTGGTAGCAGACTTTGTTAATTTTTGAGAGGCTGATAACTTTGGATGTTCAGTCCTGTCTAATAGTTTGGTTCGACTTGATATTTCAGATTCAGGCTATGTGTTTGCTTCTCTTGAGGCTCGTTCTTCATTAATTGACCAGATTCAATAGTGTTTGCTTGAGGATCTAGACTTAGAAGATATTCATAATCAGTTGAGTAAGCTGAGATCTACGGTGTTTCTTTAGGTTTGACGGTATTTTAAGATCCGAGGTCCATATTTGAGTTCCTAGAGTTGGTGATTTGATTCAGTTGATTCTTTATGGGGCTACAGTTATTCTATTCATCCTGGTACAACTAACATGTATAGAGATTTAAGGCACATTTATTGGTGGATTAGCATATCTGAGTTTGTGTCTCGGTGGTTAAACTATCAACAGGGTAAGTTTGAGCATCAGAGACCAGTTGTTTGTTGCAGTAACTCCTCATTCTCAAATGGAAGTGGGAACAAATTACCATAGATTTCATTTCTGGGTTGCCTCGGACTCTTAGCAGACACAATTTATTTGGGTCATTGTTTATAGTTGACTAAGTCCGCACACTTCCTTCCGATTCATGCAGATTATAGTGCAGAGAATTCAGCCTCCATTTATCTTCATCGGGTGGTTCGATATCATGGTATATCGGTCTCTATTATTTTAGACCATGGTACTTAGTTCACTTCTTAGTTTTGGAGAGTAGTTCAGCGCGATATGGGTACTGAGGTTCATTTGAGCATAGTATTTCATCCCCAGAGCGATGGTCAGTCCTCCAAGACCATTCAGGTCCTAGAGGACATGTTAAGGGCGTGTGTTCTTGATTTTGGTAGTTCTTGGGATTATTATATAGATTTGGCATAGTTTTCATATACAACATCTACCGTTCTAGTATTCAGATGGCTCCATTTGAGGTTTTGTATGGTAGGAGGTATCGTTCGCCTATTGGTTAGTTTGATAGTTTTACTTCCAGATTGTAGTGTAATGATCTACTTCTGGATGCCTTAGATACAGTTCGATTAATTCAGGATAGACTTTGAGCTACCCAAAGTAGACCGAAGAGTTATTCAGATCATCGTCATCATGCCTTGGAGTTCAGTAGGGTGATAATCTATTCTTATGGATATCGCCCATGAAAGGTGCGATGAGGTTTTGAAAGAGGGGAAAGCTTAGTACCCGGTATATTGTCCCATTTGAGATTCTTTATCGAATTGATAGTGTTGCATATAAGTTAGATTTGCCTCATATATTTTCTACTATGCATCTGGTGTTTCATGTTTCTATGTTGAGATGGTATGTTCCTGATGAGTCGCATGTGCTTCATTTTGATTCATTCAAGATGATAAGGTTTTTTGGTTGTTGAGGAGCCAACGTTGGTTTTGGATAGAGAGTTGAACAAGTTGATGCCTCATAATATTCTGATGTTAGAGTGCAGCGCAGAAATTATCTTATGGAGGATGCCACTTGGGAGATTGAGAGTGAGTTGAGATATTAGTATCCGCAACAAGCCTTCAGGTATTGCCTTGTTCTATCTTTCGATGATGAAAATTCTTTAAGTAGTAGATGTTGTAATGACCTTTATAGTTATTTTCATGATTTTGCATTTTTTTGTATTCTAGAGCTTTTTTGTAGCGTCCCTAAGTCTTTATGACTTATCAGAACCGGCGGTTCAGTTTTCGGGTCATTCATTTATTTTCTTATTTTTGAGCCTTTAGTATTGAAATCATTGACTTTAGTTAAAATTCTTGAAAATGATATCAGAATTTAATTCCAATAGTTCTATTAGCTTCGAAACATGGATTTTAGTCTAGAAGTCTGTTGGTTAGAGTTTGGAAGCTTTAGCTTTGAGCTTGTACGATTTTATGTGCTTTATGTTGCCATTTTAGAGATTGGGTGGTCATTTGTGATCTGAGCCTCATATTGAAAATATGACTGCGCCATCAGCTCCAGAATGTTGATTTTTGGTTAGGTAAGCTATTCATTCAGGTTTCGAACCAACCAAGCTTATCTCGGTACCTGGTTTGAAAGTTAGAATTTTTGCAAAGTGTAGACTTTGGTAAATATTTCATCGAAAAGACCTCGGATCAAAATTTCGTCTAATCTTTTGAGTCTTTAATATCTTTTCCATGTAATTTTCATATTTTGATTGTGTGTATTGGACTCTGTTTGGTCCCGGAGACCCAAAACCTATCTCTAAATTATTGCAGATTTTCAGTTGCTGGTGCAGCTGAACTTTGTTTAGAGTGATCGCGCCAATTGCTGAATTTCCCCTTTAGCACAATCATGACAATCTGCTTTTTTCTTATTTAGTGCGTCGGTCTGCTGAGTGCCAATGGCGTCGCTGCCTAGCTACCTTAGAGCGATTGTTCCACTGGAGCACCAATAGCTGAGTATACCCTCTCATATTTAGAGTAAGCCTTACGAGCACCATTAGTGCTAATTTAAATACCAGTCCTTTAGTGCGATCACGCTAGCCAACGCTGATAGAGATAAAGGCTAGTACAACTATAATAAGCTGGAACTCTACTTTTTCATCCATTATTCATATTTTATCTTCTCCAAAGCTCTTGAAACCTTTATTAAATAACTTAGGTAGTCAGATTAGCTTTTGGGTGGACTTGGAAGCTTAAATTCTCCAATTATTATCCACTTTTGGTGAGTTTTCGTTTGAATTCAATCTAAAAATCCCAATTTCTTCAAGCTTCTTTCAGAACTTTATTTTATGATTCCAAGCCTCATTCATTTTCATCTTATCTTAAAATTTGGGTATAGGTTCCCTACGATGTGGGAAATATTTTGATACCCTTTGTTTGGGCTTTCGGGTTCGCGGACTTGTGAGCTTTTTTTGACCCATACTTTTACCCCGAAATATTTTCATAGCTTTATGGGTATCATTGGACTTGTATTAACGTCTAGATTACATTTTTGATAGTTGCATGATTGTTGGAGTTTGTTTTTGCACTTTTGGAAATTTTGGAGTAATCCGGGCATCCTCGACACTGTATTTATAAGTTTGTCTACGGAGTACATGTAGGATATGCTTACAATATTAGACTGGTTTATATGGGATATAATTGTGAAAAATAGACATTGTTGGGTTGCATTTCTAGGTTGGCACCCATGACCCTATCCGTTTCTTTTAGTCTGCTTCTTGGCTACGTATTGTTTTGTGTTTGCAATTATATTTACCCTGTGACCCTGAGTGATCTTTCTGTGAATTTGGAACATAGATGGTGGGTTTACGGGAAACATCTGTGAGTCTAAGATATTCAATTTGGTTGGTTATACTTGTTGTAGAATTTCTGCCTTGACAGGGCCGACAGGATTCATTGAGATATTTTATGTATGACCGTGTTTTAGGTATTATAAGCCTAAAATGAGTAAACTTTGAGTGATTAATCTGTTTAAATAATAAAAATGTTAGTATTGAATTAATTACTATATTGAGTTATTACTAGCCTTGGTCGCGAGCATGAGCTAGATGTTGATGCTATTTCGAGTATTGTCTCAGTCACGGCTAGACTCGATTATTTAAATTGATATTGATATAGACCAGGTAGAGATTCGAATGCAACTTATATTTATTTGAGTTACATGTACATCACCTAGAACCTAATATTTTGGTTATGTGATTACTACATACCTTATTAGTTAGTTGTATGCGGGTTGCGGCTATACATAAACCCTGGCGATCTAACTTACGGGTGAATGAAGGAAGGGTATACAGGGTAATAGAGGTATAAGGTTTGTGTCATGTGGTACTATATTTCTAACTCGAGGTTTGGGATAAGAGCATATGGGTTTGCTTTACTCTTATTTCATTATATCATTCATACGTTTTTTGTTTGTGTTGTTTGTTATTTGTACTCTCTGGTAGGATAGGGTACCGGAGGGTATGCATTCATCCTTGCATGTATATATTTATTTAGTTGCTTAATTTTTGCGTGAGTATCGTTCTTGGATTACCTTGTCCTATTCTTGTTAGTATCCACTTATTACCTTCGCCTATTCTTGTTGGTATCCACTTTACAAGTTCGACTCTCAGTTGTGTCGGATGTACCCTTCCTACTACGATTAGAATTATGAAGTAGGAATTAAGGAGGTATTATGGACTCCGTCCACGAGGCCATAGAACAACAGTGGGTTTTAACCAATTAGTTGTGAGATAGACTCGAAAAGGAGGCTTATATCCAAAATGGGCTAAGGATGTGATACTATAGCTAATAAGATTTAGATTGATATTGGTTGGGTATTGGAAATAGATGATTGGTAAGTTCTATTGTTGGTATGGTAAGTGGTATATGGCTAGGAGTATCTCATGACTTCCTATCATGCCTCTCTTTGTGATTATACTTGTTGTAGTTAGACTTTTGCACACTTCTTTAATTGAGGTTACCGCTATACTTCCACTTCTATTATTTATTGTACCTCTTACTAGTTCAGAATGGATTCTGGTACGTTATTCTACTTTTTGGTTGAATCATCCTTTTTATAGCTACTATCTAGGGTATATTTTTTGTCTTTATCTTGTTAGCTTGCTTTTTGTGTCCTCGAATCCTTTATTGACTTCTGTGACCTGTTTGCTTTCCTTGTCTATTTACTGCTCTTATTTTACTATATTTTCCCAGTTGGTATCTCCTAGTGGGTACCCGTTGTTTTGACACTCATACTATATTTCTACATTTTTTTAGTGCAAATCCTTGTACAAGTGGTCAGTGTTGATTTCCGATCCAGTCATAATTTTGTTGCTAAGGTAGAGGACTACTCCTGGCATTCAGAGTTGCTCTTTTATCCTCCTAATCATCTACTTTTTGTTATTATACTGAGACATATATTGTATTTTTATTTCAGCCATTATATTCTTTTATTAGTGGGTTATTGTATTTAGATATCAGGTTTTGGGGTTTTGTTTTGACTTCTTAGAAACTTTCGCTTATCCCTATCCTTTAATTACCTTATATCTTTTGCATTTATTTTACTATTCATGATTTACCTATTATTTGAATAGTTATCCTACGGTGTGGTGTAGGTGTCCTCGTGACCTTAGAAATCGAGTCATGATAGATTTTTGGATACAACATATGGTAAAGATTTTTATTGCCACTGGTGCATCGTTTAAGGCAGTATTAGAGCATGGTTGTATAGTATAGGGCCTTGATTGTGAGGATCGAGGTAGTGATGAGAAGAGACCCCATCAGCAGGTTTAGTATATCTTAATTCAGAGGTAGAGGTTCTGATTCTAGGTGTAGAGTGCCATCTCAGCATTATCATTAAGGACATTCTAGATGTGTTGTTCATGCTTGATTGCAGACTTTCGAAAGTTATTCACAATGTGTTGGGTTTGAGTACTAATCTTCAGGTAGACCTTTGAGAGGCTCTACTTCAGGGTATTTAGGCCGTGGTGGCCATACTGGTTCAGCTGGTTCTTTCCAACATATCAGGTCATTAGAGCCATGTTATGATTATGGTGCTATAGGCCACGTTTCTGGAGATTGCCCCCAAAGGTGTACCATTTAGCTTGCTATTAAGAATCACATTGTGCGGCTCCTATCCAGTTTAGCCTATTAAGGTCGTGCCACCCCAAGGAAGAGGTGGTGGTGCTCTATCCCGAAGTTCTTCTCAACATAGTTGGGGTGAAGGTTGAGAGTGGTGGTAGTCGTCATCATTTCTATGCCTTCCTGGTAGGCCAAAGGAAGAACTCTTGGATGTAGTTGTGACAGGTATCATTTATGTGTGTTATGAGCTTGCTTTGTCTTTATTTAATCCAAGCTATACATGTACTTATATGTTATCATATTATGCTTTGTGTTTGAGAATACCTTTATCTTTTTCTACCTAAGTGGGTGATTCTTTAGTAATGGATCGTATTTTGAGATCTGGTTCTATGACTATTGGGGATCATGAGACTTGGGATGATTTGATTATATTGGATATGATTGATTATATATTATACTAGGCATGGACTGTTATCTCTCACCATGCGGTCATGAATTGTTATGTTAAGACCGTGAACTTAGTTGTGCCAATTGCATCCCCAGCATGTGGCAGGGTTAGGTTAGTCACTCAATAGAGGGATCATCTCTTATCGTCAGGCTATTCGATTAGTTTCACATGGTTTTTGTCTTATCTTCTAATATTACAGATGTAAGTGTGATACTTTCTTTCTTGAGTTGATACTGTGGTTAGAGAGTTCTTTTATGTGTTTCTGACTGACCTCCCTAGCCTACCACCTAAACGAGATTTTGATTTTGGGATTGAGTTAGAGCCGCGTACATGGCCCATTCATATTGCTCCCTACCATGTGGAACCTGTTGAGTTGAAAGAGATTAAGACTCAGCTTTAGGATTTGTTAGATAAGGAATTCATCAAGCCTAGTATTTCACCATGGGGTGTTCCTATGCTTTTTTTAAAGAAAAAAGATGGATCCATACATATGTTTATTGACTATAGATAGCTAAATAGGGTCACAATAAAGAATAAGTAATTCATATTGAGGATTAATGACTTGTTTGTTCAGCTTCAGGGTTTGGCTATCTTTTCTAAGATTGATTTGAGGTTCAATTATCATCAGTTAAGGATTAGGGTTGAGGATATCCCTAAGACAACTTTTGGGATACATTATTGATGTGGTAGGGTCGAATGGTAGCTTATGCTTCAAGGAAAATGTATACTCACAAGCTCAACTACCTCACTCATGACTAGCAATGATAGTTTTTATGGTCAAGATTTGGTGACACTACTTGTATGGGTGCATTGTGAGATCGTCATGGATCAATATAGTTTTCAATACTTATGAGCCAAAGGGATATAAATGCTTGCCAGCATAAATGTATTGAGTTACTTAAGGACTGTGAGCTTTTTATTTTGCATTATCCAGGCAAGACAAATGTAGTAGTAGATGCCTTAAGTCGGAAGTCGGTGAGTATAGGTAACTTGGCTGTATTATCAGTTTTTTATGGGTCGTTAGCTTTGGAAATCCATTCTTTGGTTAAACTTGATCTATCATACTTTATCTATATTCTTGAGGGTGTTAAGTCTCTTTTTACTTTGTTTGGTTAGATTCAACAGTACCAATTTGAGGATTCGAACTTAGTTATGATTCCTGATTGATTGTTGAGAGGTGAGTCCCACGTAGCTACTATGGATTCTAAGAGTATTTTGAGATTTAAGGGTCGTATTTGTGCTTCTTGGTTACAAATTTAATTTAGTTGACCTTTTGTGGGGCTTATTATTCATGGTATTCTATCCATTTAGGTGTAGCAATATTATATAGATATTTTAGGCATCTTTACTAGTGGAGTGGTGAAAAGAGAGATATCGCAGAGTTTTGTGTATCAGTACTTGAACTGTCAGTAGGTCAAGTTTGAGCACTAGAATTCCTACAGATTGATGCAAGGGCTTTCCATTCGCTAGTGAAAGTGGGAATAGATTATTATGGACTTTATCTCAGGGTTAACTTGTACTTCTCACATCCATGATTCAGTTTGGGTGATTGTTGATAGGCTGACTAAGTTTGCACACTTCATTATGATTAATACTTCTTATAGTGCAGAGAAGTTGTCTCATATATACCTTGAGCAGGTGGTTCAGTTGTATGGTATTTCGATATCTATCATTTCGGATCGTGTTACTCAATTTACATCTCATTTATGGAGAGATATACAATAGGTTACGGGTATCAAGGTTCATCTCATCATAGCTTTTCACCCTCAGATAGATGGACGGTAAGAAAGGACCATTCAGGTCTTTGAGGATATGTTGTGAGCTTGTGTTCTCAATTTTGGTGGCTCTTGGGATCAGTACTTAGCCTTGTTAGAGTTAGTTTATAACGAATCTACCACTCCAACATCCAAATGGCACCCTTCGAGGATTTAAATGGTAAATGGTGTCGTTTTCCAGTTAATTGGTTTGATGGATATGAGTCCAGGATATAGGATACAGATCTGCTTTAGGTACCTTGGGTAGGGTCTATTTGATTTAGGATAGACTGCGATCTACTTTAGGTACCTTAGGTAGGGTCTATTTGATTTAGGATAGACTGCGATCAATCCAAAGTAAAGAAATGTTACTCAAACCATCGACATCGTGCTTTGGAGTTTAGTGTGGGTTATCGATTATTCTTTTGTTATCAAACATAAAGGGCATAATGAGGCTTTGGAAGAGGGGAAAGCTCAGGCCTAAATATATTAACCTTTTTGAGATACTCAGTCATATTAGTAGTGTTGCATATAATTTAGACTTGCCTCCGATGTTTTTTTTTTATGCATATAGTTTTCCATGTATCTATGAAAAGACACTACATTGCATATAAGTCCCATGTACTTCAGTTTAGCTAAATGAGTGTTTATTTGGGGTTAAGGAGCCAGTGCTCATTTTGGTTAGAGGGTGAGAAAGTGTTGATCTAGGGAGATTCTGATGGTTAATGTCCAGTGGAGGGATCACCCTGTGGAGGAGGCTACTTGGGAGATCAAGACTAAGTTGAGGTCTTAATATTCGTAGTTGTTTATGCCACCAGGTACATCCTTCTTCTGACTTTTAGGGGTGAAAATATTTTTAGTTATGGATGTTGTAACGACCCTTATGGTTATTTTCACATTATCTCACTTTCTTTCATGTTAGAGCTTTCTTGTAGCGATCCCAAATTATTTATGACTTATCAAGATTGATGGTTCAGTTCCCGATTCGTTCGTTTGGTTTTTATGTCTGTTCATAATTTAGAGCCTTAACTATTTAAATCATTAAATTCAGTCAATATTCTATGAAAATGAACTCACAATCAAATTTTCATTGTTTTGTTAGCTTCGAAATGTGGGTTTTGTTCTAGACGAACTCTTGGTTTATGTATTGAGGCCTTCTTATGGTTTTATATGTTTTTATGTGTTTTTAGGCTTGTTGGAGTTCAAAAGTTTGACCTCAATTTACTTTTGATAATCGGAGCCTTGATTGAAAATTCAACTGCGCCATCAACTCTGAAATGTCGAGTTTGGGTTAGGTGAATTGCTCATTCAGACCCCGGGCCAATTAAACTCATTTTGAGTACTCAGTTGAAATTATGGGAATTTAGGGCAAGGGTTGACTTTAGTCAACATTTTGACAAAATAATCTCGAATCAAAAAAATTTTTGCGCAGTTGAGTCTAAATGTCATTTCCATGCAAGTAGCGTATTTGTTTTGTGTTCATCAATATCTAAATGCATTTCTACCACCCATTACGTATTTAATTTTGAGATGACTTTGTTGTTGTAGTAGTTTCTGGTGCACAGCCTACCTCTTCATCGCGATTGTGATTGCGATGAGGAATTTGTTGGTCACATGAATCTGTCCAGTCAATTTCATGATCACGGACCTGATCAATTCAATTGTCAAGTTTAATTAAGCTCCTCATC
>JBDJHY010252911.1:0-10632 GCA_039654485.1 Withania somnifera
AAAAAAAATGAAAGAAGAAAAAAAAAAAAGTTGAACTCCCTCCCCCCCCCCCCCCCCAAAAAAAATTAATTTCCAAGTCCCCAACAACGGCGCCAAAAACTTGTTACGTCCAAACGCACATGCAAGTGTACGCAATCGTCTATAGGGACTTGATATTAATTGTTTAAGTGGATTAAACTAATTCTAATTATTTATCTAAAAGAAAAGATTCCAGAGATATA
The DNA here is from genome assembly GCA_039654485.1 of Withania somnifera. NCBI lineage: Eukaryota > Viridiplantae > Streptophyta > Magnoliopsida > Solanales > Solanaceae > Withania > Withania somnifera. The sequence goes on from JBDJHY010252911.1 coordinate 222, forward strand.
TTTGTTATTTAATTAAACTAAAAATAATAAAATAAACTAATAAATAATTAATCTAGAGAATAATATATTTTTACTCAATCAATGAATGAATCGAACTAGGATTATGAATTTGATAGCAATCATATTTAATTAATTTAACTAATTAACTTGAATTATCTAATCATTAGTTTCAGGGTTTAATCTATGAGTAGGGATTGATCATCCTCTAATCACTATCTATACAAATCCCATAACTACTTCAGTTGACTTGTGTTGTGATTATTTAGTTTTAAAGCATTATAGTTATCTTCTCGTAATGAACCAAGTGAGTCAAACTAAGTACAAGATCTCATCTTAGTTGCAAATCATATTCAATTATCCAACCCTGACATAATCTATATATGAACTCACTCCTTACATTTCTTGTTCTACGCTTCATATTCTCAATTAGTTCACTTTCATGTTCATAAGTTTATCTTAATAGTCACGAAGATCTAAGATACTACGAGTAGAAACATAAGATCAATTATATGATAATTCTCGAAAATCAACTAATATATAACTAAATAATCATCTTTCTAGTTAATACCATAACCCTAGCACGAGAAAAATTAGTTCCACATAGACATGGAATAATCACAATAAATCATTCAAAGAAAAACATAAAAATATATAAATAAAGGAGAAGAAAATAATACATAACTGTTCTTCGGCCTCCACGACTGCTCCAAGATCTTTCCCTAGACTAAAATACTTTCTTCTCAAGAGTACTTCCAATAATAGAAAAACTGCTTTCAAAATCACCTCAACAAGGGTTGTATAATTGCCACATCAAATTACCTTTTTCCCCTTAACTAACCTAAAAGGAGATAGATTTTCAGCAATTTTATAGGGTATCATGACGTGATCCCAATCATGATGGGACCCTCATCATGTTGTGATCCCAATCATGATGGGATTCCAGTAGCCCATCACGACATGCACTACGACGTGATGGCAATCATGAAGGGTCAAACTTCGCCTTGTGTCATTTTGTTTCTCATCATATCTCCCTCACACGATCTCTATTCATTCTGCCTTCCATTGCCTCTTTATTTTCATCCATGTAGGCTTTAAATAGTCCATGAAATACACTAGTCATGTTGTTTAGTAAAAGTAACAAACATCAATCAATAAGACACTACAAAACATGCAATTGCTCTTAAAACTAAGCTAAAATATGGGACTTTAATAACATTGAAACATGTAAATACGCCTAAGATCAGGTAGGTGACCTATTTTTGCAAAATCTTAAGGATGATTTTTTTATAATAAGGTTGAATCTTTCTCCTAAAGGGGAGATGGTGTGCTTCATTATTAGGTTATCTATGTGATCAAAATATAGATGGTTTTGATAGAAGATTATATCATAGGCTCATAGTTCTAGGTATCTGGTTCATCCAAGTTCTAGTAAGATGTATACAAACTTGAGAGAAGTCTATTATTCGAATAGTATGAAGAAGGACATAAGTAATTTTATAGCTAAGTATCCCAACTTCTAGTAGGTTAGGATTAAGAACAAGAGACTAGGAGGTACAACTCAGTAGTTTGAGATTCCTTCTTGGAAGTAGTAAGTAATTTATATGGAGTTCATCATAATACTTCCTCGAATTACAGACATCATGATTTTATTTGGGTGATTATGGATAGGATTACCAAAGTAACCAAATTCTTGTCAATTAAGACTTCTGATACAACTGATGATTATATAAGATTATGTATTTAGGAGATCTTTTGGTTAGACAGGGTTCCCTTGTCCATTATTTTAGATAATGGTACTAAGTTTACCTCCCAATTTTGGAAGTCTTTTGTAATGACCCTTTTGGTTATTTTTTCAATTTTATATTTTCTTACATTCTAGATCTTTCCTGTAACATTCCTAAGTCATTTGTGACTTATCAAAACTGGCATTTTTGATTTCCATGTCATTCATGTAGTTGTTATGTCATTTTCCCTAGTTTTGTGTCATTAATATTAAAATCATTGAATTTAGTCAATATTCTATAAAAACAAACTCAAAATTGAATTCTGACCATTTTGTTGGCTCTGGAATGTGTATTTTGGTCTAGATGGACTCTTGGTTCAAGTCTGGGATCTTTGGTTTAGAACTTGTACAAAATTACATGTTTTGTATGTCTTATGGTTCATAAGTGGATCTTGGGTAGTAATTTTATGATCGGAGCCTTGGATTCAAAATATATGCCATCAGCTTCAAAATATTGATTTTGGATTAGGTGAGTTATTCTTTGATGTTTGGGCCAATTGGTCTCATTTCAAGTACTTGGTTAGAAAGTTGGTTACTTTAGCATAGAGTTGACTTTGGTCAATATTTTGTCAAAACAACCTCAAACTGGAATTTTGTCTATGTCGTTGAGTCTGAATGTCATTCTCATGCAGGTAGTATATTTGGTTTGTGTTCATGGGGTTTCTAATGCATTCCAAATATTATTTTAAAGTTGTTTTCTTGTTTAGTGTTCAACTATTTCATCTGGTTTTATTGCAGGTCTCAGGTGTCCTTCACATTCGTAGAGGTTGACCGCGTTCGTAGTGAACTCGGATGGATGGATTTACCATTCTTGGAGAAGGAGCCTGGACCATCCTTCCTCTTCTTCTTCTTTTTCTTCTTCACGTTCGCAACCCATCCACCATGTTCGTGGTAGGTGAGCTTAGTGGTTGACTACGTTAGCGGTGGGCTGACTGCATTCGTACAGTCATTTTTCCCAGCACTATTTAAACTTCAAAACCTAAATTTCATCCATTTTTATCATATTTTCTCTTTTAAAGCACTTTAAAACCTCCATTAAAATACTTGGTGTCTTTGTAGGAGCTATTGAGTGACGTTGGAAACTTAAATTCTTTTACTCCTCATCAATTATTGGTAAGTTTCCACTTTGATTTCTTCAAATTTCTCCCAAATTTCTTAAAGTTTGTTCTTCACTTTATTTCATCATTCAAGCTTATTTTTTTCTCTTCTCAGATCTAAAATTTTGGAATGAGTTCCCTATGATGTGGGAATATTTTTATACCTTTTGTTTAGAGTTTCGGGTTCACGGGCCTATAGGCCCATTTTGATCCATATTTTGACCCTGACCATTTTCATAGCTTTATGGGTATCATTGGACTTGTATTAATATGTATTTTATTATTTTTCTAGTTGTGTGATCATTGGATCACCTTTGGATATTTCTTTGGAGATTTGGAGTAGTCTGGGCCCTTCTATGATGTATTTGCAAGCTTGTGTTTAGAGGACAAGTAGGCTATAACTTACAATTTTAGATTAGGCTTATATGGGGAATAATTATGGTAAATTGACATCCTTGGGTTAGGATTTATAGATTGGTTTCTCTCTTTTAGTTCTCTTCTTGGTTATGCATTATTGTGGCATCAGAGATGATAGTTACCCTATGACCCTAAGGGGTCTTGATTGACTATAGAACATAAATGGAAGGTTATTAAGAATGTTTGTAATTTTTGAACATCGACTTGGTTGGTTATGTTTGTTGTAGATATTGAGCATGTGCAGGGCGGTAAGGCTTGCTTGAGATATTATTTGTGGTTGAGTATATCATCATGAAAACCAAATTTTTTATGCATTAGCTTCAACTGTTTTATGGACAAGAGCCTTGTGTCATTGATTTTAAAACCATACATGGCCTTGTAGGCCCGTTTATATATTATGAGACTTAAATGAGAATTTTTAGATGTTTTACCAGTTTTTGATGATAAATGAGATAATATTTATGCAAACACTGTTTTAAGATATTACTACACTCAGTGAAGCCTGTCTCTAGATATTGATCATTTATACTAATTTGGTCTCGGTAAAGCTCGAGTAACCTCCATTAATGATTTATATCAGTTTTATTCTTGGGGAAGCCTGAGTATCTATATTAAGACTTCACTAATTTAGACCTGGGAAAGCCTGGGCACCCATTCATGCACTAATATTATGAGATTGCTTAGATATAGATGATTATTGAGATAGTATGTTGGGAGGCCCTCCATAGACCTTGTTGACCCATCACTAGAATGCATATGACCAGGGAAGGGTTATATATTGTGATCTTTGGGTATACAGGGAGTTTATTTCATGGGTATTCCATTTTTCGGACCTACTAATACCGTATAGAAGCATACACAGTTATATTTTACATGTACCTAAACCATTTTCATTCATGACTGTTTTACTTTTCATACTTATTTTCTTGTATGTACCTTCTGGTTGTATGGGAGGCTAACGGGTGAGCATTACTTGTTTGTATCTCTTGGTATTATGGGGTTCCATGGAGAATCTCTTTTATTTATTACTATTCTGATTTACTTCTATTGGAATAGAGTTATACCTGTTGGATTTTCCTATCATGCCTTCATTATTGTTATACTTGTTGTTGTGAGTCATTCCTTCCTTTACCCATATTTGAGGTTACTAGTATACGACCATTTCTGTATATAGTTTTACTTTTTATTTGGTAGAGGATGGATTCAGGTACATTTTTTTCTTGTTTTACCTGGACGTCTTATTAGTGTATAGTTATTTAGGATATTTATCTATCGTATCCTATTAGTTAGCTTCACTATTTGCTCTATTTACTTGACTTCTATGACTTCTATTCCTTACTTGTTTATTTACTATTTTTATTTCTTATATATCTTCAATTGGCCTATGATGCCTATTGGGTGCCTGTTGATTTTTGGTACTCATAGTACACTTCGACATCTTCTGGTGCATATTTGAGTACTAATGGTCCATGTTGATTCAGCATTCATGGTGAGATCTTGTTTTTGAGGTAGGTGATGAATTCTTACGTATAAAACATATCTTTTTCCTTTCTTTACATCTCTTTCTATTATTGAAATCCAATATAGATATTGTATTTTCATTTTAGCTATTGTACTTTTATTTTAATGGATCTTGTACTTGATACAGGTTTTGAGGTTATTCTTGACTGATCTTAAACTTCCACTTATCCCTTTCCTTTATATGTATTTATCTTTTGCAGATAATTTATTTTCTTTCCTTGTGTGATAGTTGGGTGGTTCTCCTATTGTGTGATGTAGGTGCCCTCATAATTTCATAATCAAGTCATAAAAAATTAGTATCAAAGCTCTAGATTCCTCAGTGCATGAGCCAGTGTCTAATAGAGTCTTGCGGATCTAGTGCAGAGACATCTGTATCTTATCTTCAAGATGATACATGTACATATTTAGGAATTCACTCTCCTTTCACTTATATGTCAAGTGTGTATCATAGCTGGTATCCTGAGATCTCATTTTTTTTCTTGTTCACTTTTCCAAAAATGGAACATATACAATCTTCGATAGCAGCAGGAGGTGATATACCCATTGCACCACCAGTCAGAGTGCTAGCTCAAAGTCGAGCCTACAAGGATCGAGGAGAGCATGTGACAATGTAGGTACTCTAGCTAGAGCTACTTTGCCAGTCAGAGATGCAAATATTGATACTAAGAATGTACCAATTTAGTATCAACCATAGGTACATGGATTTGTTCTATTCTCTCCTAAGCCTTCATTAGACCCAACCTTGACCCTGAAGATGAGAGGGTTCTTTCTTCAGTTGTTGAGTATGTAAGTTTATCCAATAGTAGGGGTGCATACTTCAGTCCCAGTTTTCTTCAGCTTGGGTACACCCACCAAATCCGAGCACTCATGGAATGGGGTGCCTCCAGCACCTAGTACTTATGGTGTGGGATTTTTTCCATCTAGTTCAGGTGCCTCCAGAACCGATTTATCCTTTTTCAGCACCAGTATTGATCACCCCATCTATGATTCTACCTATTCCTTCTCACTCACCTATGTCTGATATTGATCAAAAGGCATTTAAATGATTTTTGAGGTTGAGTCCCCAAGATTCTCTAGGTTGCCAAGTGAGGACCCAAGAGAGTTTATTGACAGATGTTAGGAGGGGTTTCATAACCTTAGTTGTCTTGAGTTCCATGGTGTTGACTTTACAGTTTATCATATGGAAGGCCTGGCCAAGGATTGAGGAAGGTCGATTATTCTACCAGGTCATCTGAAGTTACTCCTATTACTTGGACCTTATTTCATGATGCATTTCTCGTACCGAGTTTGGTCTAAGGAGAGAGGTGTTTTTGAGACTTCGTCAGGGTTTTATGCCAATTTCTGAGTATGAGGCAGAGTTTCATAGGTTATCTGCCTATGGTGCTAGCTATATCTCTAATGAGGCAGAGAGAGTCCGTCATTTTTGTTCATGGATTAGAGCCAGATATTTGTTAGTCTGCTGAGGTTCTAGTTGCTAATGAATCATCTTTTTAGACTATTCTGGAGTTGGTTTGTACTATGGAGGGTCTTACTCATAAAAGGAGCGTTAGAGAGGAAAGAGGCCACATCGTCAGGGTCATTTTAGTAGATTGAGGCATAGTTATTGAGGATCTGGTTCATGGGGTAGGACCCACCTTAGCATCATTAGCAGAGGCAGTCTAGTAGTCCCGTTAAGGCCTTACTATTGGCTTCTGATAGTGGATCCCAAGATTATAAGAGTCAGCCTTTGGGCCACCAGTAGAGGGGTATTGCCTCAGGTTCATCAGGCTGTTGTGGCCATGCTGGTTCTTCAGATTCCTCTTATCATTTTAGGCCAGTGGGGCAGTGTTATAATTGTGGTGGTATAGTATATTTAGTAAGAGATTATCCTCAGGAAGGTACTATTCTACCCATAGCTCAGTCTCTTTTTATGCCAACTCATTCGGTTAGAGTTATCCCACCTCAAGGAAGCAGTGGTGGCGCTCTAGGATTTGGTGCTCCTAGTATGGTAGGGGATATGGTCATGATGGTGTTCATGTCAGTGGTCACCATTATTTTTATGTTATTCTAGGTAGACCCCAAGCAGAGGCCTTTTATGTTATCATGATAGGTACTATCTTTGTGTGTTATCATCCAACTTCGTCTTTGTTTGATGCAGGCTCCAATTACTCCTATGTGTAATCTTATTATGCTTTATTTTTTAGTATGGTTAATGAGTCATTTCCTATGTCACTATCTGTCTCCACCCTAGTAGGTAATATTAATAGTGGATCGAGTATTGAGATCTTGATCTATGATTATTGGGGATGTTAAGACTTGGGATGATTTGATATGGTTGATTTTGATGTGATAATAGTCATGGAATGGTTTTCCCCTTACGAAGTGGTCATGGATTTTTATACCAAGACTGTGACCTTATTTGTGTTTGGAGCATTCCCAATCATATGGCAGGGTTCAGTTAGTTACATGCCAATAGGGCTCATATCTTGCATTTAGGCTAGTTGCTTAGTATCTTGTGGTTGTTTAGCATAGCTTTCATATGTTAGAGATATTAATGTTGATTCTGTGACCCCTACTCATTACCTATTGTCAGTGAGTATCTTGATGTATTTCCAATCGACCTCTCTGGTTTACCACGTGAGAAAGATATTGACTTTGGCACTGAGTTAGAGTCGGGCATCAGGCACATTTCTATTTCTCCTTAACATATGGCACCTGTTGAGCTGAAAGATCTCAAGACTCAGCTTTAGGATTTATTAGATAAGGGATTTATTTAGCCTAGTAAGGGTGCTACTATTTTATTTGTGAATAAGAAATATGGTTCTATGCATATGTGTATTGATTACAGGTAGCTAAATTGTGTTACTATGAATAATAGGTATCCTATGCCTCTTGTTGATGATCTATTTGATCAGCTTCAAGGTTCATCCATCTTTTCTAAGATTGATTTGAGTTCAAGTTAATATTAGTTGAGGATTTAGACTAAGGATATCCCAAAGACAGCATTGTAGACACTATATTGACATTATAAGTTCCTTGTGATGTCTTTTGGGTTGACTAAGCACCCACAACCTATATGGATTTGATGAACTATATTTTCATACCTTATATTGATTCTTTTGTTATTGTGTTCATCGATGACATTCTGGTGTATTCAAGGATTAGGGAGGATCATGAGTGACCTTTGAGGATTGTTCTTCAGACTTTGAGAGAAGTTCTCAAAGTGTAAGTTTGGCTTGAGTCTGTTGCATTTCTTTGACATGTGGTGACCATAGAGGGTATTAGCATGTATCCAACTAAGATTGCAGTTGTCCATGATTAATCTAGACTGACTACTCCTACTGAGGTGTGTACCTTTTTGGGCTTGCTAGATATTATCATTGTTTTTTTGAGGGCTTATCTTCTATGGAGGTTTCATTTACTAGATTAATTGGAAAGGATGCCTGGTTTCCTTTTAGAGGTTTAGAGACAATGTTGGCTTCTACACCTGTGTTGACATTTTTGATTTAGGATCTAAGTTTTTTCTTCTATTATTATGCTTTTGGTATTGGTTTGTGTTATGTTCTGATGCAACAGGGTCATGTGATTGCTTATGCTTCTAGAAAGCTTAAGGTTTATGAGCATAACTACCCCACCAATAACTTGGAGTTGGTGGAGAAAGTCTTTGTGCAAGATTTGATGCCACTTTTTTGTATAGAGTCCATTACAAGATCTTCACTGATCATCTTAGTTTTCAGTAGATCATAAGTAAGAGGGAGCTTATTGCTTTCCAGTGGAGATAGGTCGAGTTAATGAAGTACTATGATAGCTCTATCGTGTGCCATCCATGCAAGGCAGATGTGGTAGAGGATTCCTTGAGTCAGAAGTTGATGAGTATGGGTATCTTGGTAGCCTTGTCAGTTTATGAGAGTCAATTAGTTTTCGACATTTAGTATTTGTCTAATCGACTAGTCAGACTTGAGATTTCAAATTTAATCCACATTCTTTCTAGTGTTGAGGCCCGTTCTTCTTTGATTGATCAGATCCAGCAGCGTCGGTTTGAGGATCCAACTTTGGTTGACATTTATGTCCAGTTGTTGAGGGGTGAGCCCCATAGAGCTATTGGGTTCACACTGTGTGTTGATATTGGGGGCCAGATTTGCATACTCAAAGTTGATAATTTGGTTCAGATGATTCTTCATGAGGCCCATAATTCTCGTTATTCTATCCATTTAGGTACGGAAACGATGTATAGATATTTAAGGCAGATTTACTGGTGTACTAATATGAAAAGGGATATGGCTGAGTTTGTTTCTAGGTGCTTGAACTATCAGCAAGTTAAGTTTGAGCAGTATAGACAGGGTAGATTGAAGTAGAGTTTTTCCATTCCTAAAGGGAAATGGGAATGGATTACCATGGATTTCATTTTTAGGTTGCCACAGCCTCCTCATAACCACGGGTGATTGTTAATAGGTTAACTAATTCCACACATTTTGGTTCATATTACTTATAGTATAGAGAAGATAGCCTTTATTTATCTTTAGCAGTTGGTTAGATATCATGGCATAATAGTTTCTATTATCTTTGATCGTGGTACCTAATTTACCTCATAAGTATGGAGAGTGGTTCAGTGTGGTATAGATACTGAGGTTTATCTTAGCACATAATATTTTATCCCCAGATAGATGGTCAGTTCGAGAGGACTGTTAAGGTTTCGAAGGACATGTTGATAGCTTGTGTTCTTAATTTGGATGGTTCTTGGGTCAGTATTTGGCTTTGGTAGAGTGTGATTATAACAACAACTACTATTCTAGTATTTAGATGGCTCCACTTGAGGCTTTGTATGGTAGAAGGTGTCGTTATCCTATTTGTTGGTTTGATGGGTTTGGGTCCAGATTGCGGAGTACTGATCTACTTTAGAATTCCTTTTATACAGTTCAATTGATTCAGGATAGACTTCAGGCTTCCCAAAGTGCGCAGAAGAGTTATTTAAACTATAGTCATCATGCCTTGGAGTTTAGTATGGGTGATAGAGTCTTCTTGCGGATATCGCCCATGAAGGGCATGATGAGGTTCTGAAAGAGGGAAAAGCTTAGCCACTGGTTTATTGGACCTTTTAAGATTCTTGATCGAATTGGTAGTTTTGATTATAAGCTAACTTTGCCTCCAATGTTTTCAGTTGTGCATTCAGTGTTTCATGTTTCTAGATTGAGTTGCATGTGCTTCATTATGATTGAGTTCATATTTGATGAGGATCTATTGGTTTTTGAGGAGACAATATTTATTTTGGCTAGAGAGGTGAGAAAGTTGAGATTTTGGGAGATTTCGATGGTTAAGATTCAGTGGAGATATCGTCCCTTGGAGGAGGCCTCTTAGAAGTTAAGAGTGAGTTGAGTTCGCAGTAACCTCTTCTATTTGACCCTTCAAGTATTTCTTTATTCCGACTTTTGGGGATGAAAGTCTTTTTCAGTAGTAGATGTTGTAATGACCATTCCAGTAATTTTTGCAACTTCACATTTTCTTGCATTCCAAAGCTTTCTTGACCTAGGAAAGTAACGTAACTAGTTTAATTATGACATGACCGTGTACGTAGTTGCTTCACTCGGGTAAATTAGGGAAGATATATTAATGCTGT
>JBDJHY010252930.1:0-10632 GCA_039654485.1 Withania somnifera
GGAACAAGTACCACTTTTTGGTATAGGTATATGAGACAGACATGCATCATATCATATGACATTACATTGCATTGTATATACATTGACTTGTGTACATGGTTGATTTCATATTCTATGAGCATGTCTGATATCGATTATCTATTGCATTCATTTGATGTTGATATTAAATTACCCCACGTATTTTATTGTTGGATGATATTATGAGCCCAAGATGGCCGATTATGATGAGATTTTAGGACTTTTTTATAGTCTTGATGAGATGAAATGATTTACACTTTTGTGAAATTAAAATGGAAAAGCCTCTTAAAGATGATTAGAAACTTGATGAAGTCCTTATTTGTAATAAGTTGAGATAGATAGTTAGGTCTTGAAAGGATTGAAATCATAAATTTTTTTATACTGGTATCAATGTATTATTTTCCTTGGACTATTCTTTTTAGAATTCATCCTACGAGTCTATTTCCTGATATCCATGATGTACCCTTATTATCGAGGATATATTTATGGTTTGGAGAACAATTGAGATGCTGAGGACTCTTTCCACGAGACTGTTGCACAACTAATGAGATTTTTCTATAGATTCTGGGTTAATGCAAGAAGGGAGGCCTGGCTCTGAATAGGCTAAGGATGAGATGTTGCACTTGAAATTTTTTCGAACCGATTGTACTTGAGATGATGCTTTATCTTGAGTTGGCTAGTGATACCTTATTTGGGTACTTTATTATTTGCATATGAATTAAGTTGTTGTTTATTATTCAAGGTATCTAATTTAATATTGACATTTTCCCTACGCCTTGTATCTGTCATTATTTTTATATGCTGCTAGTTATGTTGCCTGTTTGCTGCTCGATATTTGTAAAAATTGTTGTTGGTGTGCCAGGGTAGTTGGTGATTGTAACCACTTTGTTTTTTATCCAGTCAGGGATACTTGCTGAGTACCCATTGATTTATTTTAGTACTCGCTATTTTGGTTTTTGATAATTGTGTAGGTGTTGAGCCCGGTACAATCTGATTTCCCTTTCAATGCAGAGCTTAAGGTTCCAGTTTGGAATTGATAAGAGGCAGCTACTTGTTGTCTCGAAAGTACTTTGTGAACCTTTTTATTTATGTCTTTATCTATTTTGAGGATGTAGACATTGAGACTTGTCCCATTTTATCATATGATGTATTATTTCACATAGGCTTCTACATAGTGATTCCTTATTATGGGATTGGTTATTAGGCTTGATTTTTATATTAAACCTTCTTTTTTTCTCACTGACTGATTGTTTTCTGTATTACCCTTGTAGATTATATAGGCTTTCCTGTATTGGGATAGGTTCCATTATAATTTGGAATTTGGTTCGTGAAAAATAGGTATCAGATCTCTAGGTTTGTAAATCTCACACTATACAAACTAAAGTTTAGTAGACTCTCACAGATTGGTGAGGAAACATCTATTAGTTATCTTTGAAAGGACATGGAAATTTTAGAAAAACTTTTCTTTCATTCTCTCATTGCTATCTGGCATTATTTTTCTATTTGAGTTCTAAGACGTGGTATGTTCTATGATAGATGGCAAGGAATATGTCTAAAGCAAAAGATAAGGATGTCTTCATTCTAGTTGAATAGACACTGGACAGATGTCGGGGAATACCTAGGGGAAAACCTCGAGGTTGAGCCCGAGATGTCGCACCAGTGAGTGGACAAGCTAGAGCAGCTTCCCTCGAGCCTGAGGTTCATATTAAGAAGGGGTACGTATCTTCAGAGTTTACTACTACACTGCTTTTTTGAGACACGTTTTTGTAGGTTTTAGGTGTATTGGAGAGTTTAGGACCAAGCGTGGGTGTGATTGGCACACCACAAGTATCATATGTTAAAGTAAGAACCCAGAACACAAACCAGTAGCAAATTCTAGTTGTTCATTATCCGGTGGAACAAACATCATTTGTTCGTAGAGATAATAGAGTATAGTGACCGTGTATGGGAGTCTCTGGAGTGATTGGATAGCGTTCTCTAATAAGAAGAAGTGTAAGTATGAGAAGTTTAGGAAAATGGATCCACCACAGTTTCAAGGTGGGGGAGATGAGGAGGCATATGAGTTTTTGGATACTTAACATAATCTACATGAGAGCCTGAGGTTGGCAGACTCATAGAGAGTTCTTTGTACTACTTTTCAATTGTATGGGCTATCCCGTCAGTGGTAGCGATCTTATTTGAGTGAAAAACCAACTAGATCTCTTCCAATTATTTGATTGGTTTTTGCATAAGCTTTTTATGATAGATATATCCATTAAAACGTGAAGAATAAGAGTAGATAGATGTTTGAGAGATTAGTCCAGGGTGATATGTTAGTAGTTGAGTACAATGCCTATATTTATGCTTTGTGCAGATATGTTAGGTCACTTCTGTTAGATCCATGTGAGAGGACTTATAGGTTTGTGCAGGTATTGACTAATACCTTTCGTGTTGCTATGTTTAGACTGTCACAATATGGATCATCCTTACAAAATGTGATTGAGGCTTCTAAGGAGGACGAGCTTATAGAAATAGAGGTGTTTGAGGAGGTGATAGGTACGAGGCCCTACTCATCGGGTCAGTTTTTGGGTAAGTTAACTTGTATAGAGGTTCTTCCAGGAGAAGTGGTTCATTTCACCAACAGAGATTAGTTCAAGATGAAATGCAGACTTCCAAGAGAGGTTATACCAGTTATGGTCATTCATCTTAGTCATGGTCATTCATCTTAAGTCTGGTTTCTCATGGTTCTCAATAAAGGTAGATGGCTTATAGTGGTTATTTGGCTTCCTCCAGTATACCACAATAGCTTATATCACCGAGGTCTTGTTTTACTTGTGGAGATATGAGTCATTTTCAGAGGGATTACCCATAAAGGAGACAGGTATGGCACCAGGCCAGTTCTTAATATCCAGCTAGAACACTAGCGCCTACAGTGAGAGGTCAGGAAAGAGCTCTATCTAGAAGAGGTGGTCGAGCTTATGGTAGAGGTAATAATAGAGTTATAGTTCCTGCAATTGATGGCATAAGATTTGTTTCATCCGATAGTAACAAAGGTTATTGCTATGTATTTTTTGGTAGGCCAGAGGCTGAGGCTGAGGCTGAGGCTGAGGCCTCAAATATGGTAATTAAAAGTATTGTTCAAGTGTACCATCAACCTACATCAGTCTTATTTGATCCTACATCTACTTATTACTATGTGTCTACCTATTTTGCTTTTGGATTTGATGTAATGAGTAATTCTTTACTTGTGACTTTACATGTTTCTACTCTTATGGGTGAATATTTAGTGGTAAATTAGGTGTACCGATCTTGTATTATTTTCATGGTGGGGTATGATACATGGGTAGACCTGATTATCCTTGATATGGTAAATTTTGATGTTATTCTAGGTATATATTGGCTTTTTCCACATTATACAGTTTTGGATTGTTATGCCATGACCATTACTTTAGATATGTCTGGTTTTCTAAAGGTAGAGTGGAGAGGTTCTAGTAGTTCTTAACCTAGTAAGGTGATCTCCTTCCTTCATGCTTAGAGATTGATTAAGACAAGGTGTCTCTCCTATTTGGCCTTTATTCATGATACTAATGTTGACACTTCTTTTTTAAAAATTTTTGGTAGTATGTGAGTTTCCAGATGTCTTTCCTACTAATCTTCTAGGTGTTCCTCTTGACAGAGACATCAATTTTGGTATTGATTTAGATCAGTCACTAAGCTCATCTCTATTTCTCCTTATCATATGGCCTCTTCTAAGTTGAAGGAACTTAAAGAACAGTTACAAGATTTATTGAGTAAGGAATCATTAGACTGAGTGTGTCGCCTTGGGCTGCTTCTATTTTGTTTCATAAAGAAATAGAACAGGTCTATGCAAATGTGTATTAACTAGAGGCAGTTGAACAAAGGTACCATTAAGAATAAGTATCCTCTTCCTCCGATTGATGATTTTTTAACTAGTTGTAAGAAGCCGTGGTATTTTTTGAAATTTGACATTCAACAATCATCAATTAAATATTAGTACTTTGGATATCCTTAAAACAACTTTCAGGAATCGTTATAGTCATTATGAATTTCTGGTTATGTCATTCGAGCTAACTAATGACCTAACAACGTTCATAGAGTTGTTGAATAGAGTTTTTTGGCCTTATCTTGACTTGTTCATATTTTTTTTATTAATGATATTTTGGTATATTCAAGAAGCAAGGCAGATCATGTCCAATATTTGAGGATTGATGGTAGCATATGTGTGCCCAATGAGGGTAATTTGATTCGATTGATCCTACAAGAGGCCATTGTTCAAGATATTCTATTAACCCTGAAGCAACGAAGATGTATCATAACTTGAGCTATCACTACTAATGGTGTGGTATGAAGAAGGATATAAATGAGTTTGTGGCTAAATTCTTGAATTGTCAAAGAGTTAAATTTGAGCACCAAGGACCTGGTGGATTGTCTCAGAGGATGCCCATTCCTTTATGAAAGTAGAAGTGTATCACCATGGACTTTGTTGTAAGGTTGCCTACAACTGTGGGTGGTTATGATTCGATTTGGGTAACTCTGGACCGTTTGACTAAGTCTTCTTATTTTATTTCAGTCAAAGTGGACTATACTGCTGAGAGATTAGCTGAGATCTACTTTAGTTAGATAGTTCATTTCATGGTATCGCAATATGTGTCATTTAGATCGAGGTTCTTTGTTCATTTAGAACTTTTGGAAGGCCCTATAGCATGATTTGGATTCTCAGTTAGATATGAGTACGACTTTCGTTAAACTGATGGCTAGTTCGAATAAATAATTCATATATTAGATACATATGCTTCGGTCCTATGTTATTTATTTTGGAGGCCACTAGGATAAGCATTTACCTTTAGCAAACTACGCATATAATAAAAGTTATGATTCTGGTATTCATATTGCTCCTTTTTAGGCCTTATTGGTAGGAGATATAGATCTCCGATTAGTTGGTTGATACTTTTGAGGTGAGAGCCTTAGATAGATGTATTGTTTGTGATGCTTTAGAGAAGATTTGAGTCATTCATAGTAGATTTTTGACAACACAGAGTAGGCAAAAGATTTATGATGATAGGAGGGTTTGATACCTAGAGTTCATAAACAGTACCATGTACTGCTGAAAGTATCCTCCATGAAGGGTGTGATGAGGTTTGGGAAGAAAGAAAATAGTAGCTCTAAGTTTATTTGCCCATTTGGGATTTTGAAGCACGTGGGTGAGGTAGCTTATAAGTTGCTCTTGATACTTAGTTGTCAGTAGTGCATCCTGTTTTTCATGTTTCCATTGTTCATAAACAGATTCTTAATGATTCTCATGTGATTCAATATGAGTCCATGACTTCGAATCCGGACGCATCCTGTTATAAGATGGAGCATGTGACTATTTCAGATAAGCAGGGTAGAATGTTGAGGACTAAAGATATAGCTTAAGTAAAGTTTAGTGGAAGCATTGTCCAGTTACGGAGGCTACTTAGGAGATTGAGTCCAATATGCGTGCCAAATATTCTCAGATTTTTGAGGCTTCAAATAATATTTATTTCCTTACGTTTGAGGATAGGCATGATTTTTTAGTGATAGATGATGTAATAATCCTGAAGGTCATTTTTGGAATTCTTATAATTATTGTTTTACCCTTCTTGATGGTTGTCTCTAGACATATTTGATCAGTTTATGTGGTTAGTTTTAAACTAGAGTAAAAGGTTATAAGTTTTGAGAAATTTTTTATTTTGGAAGATTTTAAGTTGAAATAGTTCACTTTAGTCAACATTTATAGTTTCAAGTCTCGAAATGGAATTTCATTAGTTTCATCAGCTCCGAAATGTGAAATTTATCTAAGAGGACCTTCATTTCTAGTTTCACTCTTTTCGTTGCGATTTTAGATTGTAGACAAGATAATTTGAGTTTTAGTGCCAAAGCTTAACTTTGATTAAGGCACTTATATTCGAATTCTATTGAATTTAGGAGGTTATTTTTATCCTAGGAGAGGTTTGGATAATTTTTCAAAGATCTCGGGGGAATTTATGTCATTTGGGGTAAATTTTCATTTTTAATGGCATTGGTGGATATCGGATCAGGAAGACCTTGGATTTTTTTTTTGATGGTTCTATGAGTCCAAAACATCGAATTTAGTAGGGTGGCATATATGGTTTGTATGCACGGGATTCCGAATGAATCCCGAAGGTCCTATTAGATTTTTAATTTTTGCCTTAATTCTTGACCGCAATCGCAAGCATTAGCATCATAATTATATTTATGTATATCGCGATCACGTGCCCTGACATCGCGATTGCGTAGTGTGTTTTTTTATTAGGTATAGTTTTCCCTTTGCGATCGCGTGGGCACGTGTCGTGATTGCGAAAGCATATGATTTCTAGTGAGCTGGGACTTAAAGTCCATGTCATGAGTTATTTCTCCCATTTTTTATTTTTGGATCTTGAGAGCTTATATTAGGTATTTTCAAAGATAGATTTCGAGGTAAAACTTTTTGGTGAGTTGTTTAATTATTATTCTTTATTAACTTTTGATTATTTCATGATTTCAATATAAATATTATTGATTTTAAGTGTTTTGGGGATTTTGGTAGAAAACCATGAGTTGGTGCTTTTGAGTTTTCGAAGTCGATATTTACTCCGCTTTTAATGAAATTTCATAGTTGAGATCTCCAAAACATAGGTAACATGATTTTTTAAGAAAATTTCATATTTACCCTTGTGCCTCAGTTTTTATTTTTTAGGGGAAACTTTGGACTCAATATCAAAAATAGCAATATATGTATCATTGTTCATATTTTATCATGCTTAGTTCATGTTTAACTACATTTTATGGATTCAGAGGATTTACGTAAAAGAAGAATCATGCTTGATCTCTTTCTTCACTTTTAATGCGAGTGAAGGTACTTGACTCTCTTACAAAGTGTTCTAGATGTGTATATGTTATTTTCTTGAAATGGGAGTAATGGGGAATACTTGAGGGTATCTGTATGTGTGGAGTTGATGATTATTCACCTAGATACTAGAATCAAGCATGTAAGGTTTAAAATAAAGAAATAAAAATAGCTACGAATTCATTATTAATTGATTTCCCCTATAAGATAAGGTATAAATGTGACCTTGAGATGTCCAAATATGGATATTTGTTCTTGATTCCCTTCTTTCTTAATTTTATGTCCTTAAGTGACTTTAGTTGTATTGATATGATTCATCTTGGTTGTTATGACCATGAGAAACCTTATTGATTTATTAAGTGATATTGCTTTTTTCTATGACTTACATATGATACTCCTAATTCATTTATGCACATTGATCACTAATATGAAACATGATTCTTGAGACACATTGATGATATGAATTACAAGGCAAGGGCCGATGCGCGATTTCCAACATTATCATGATAAATAAAAAAGCAAAACAAAGAGGATTATTTTATGAAAGCAAGTAAAAATTGTGATCCCCGTATTGCTATGATCGATATAATTAGACGGGATGACATGTTCTAGGATGATACAATTGGATTAGATGTCGTATTTCGACATGATATGATTGGATTGGATGCCATATTCCGGCACGATATTAGTGGATTGGGTGCTATGTTTTGGTTCAATATGTGTGTATATATATATAGATTGGGTACCACGTTTCAGTATAGATACATAGACAAACATGAATCATATCACATATATTGACTTGTGTACATGGTTAATTTCATATTTCATGAGTATATCTGATATGGAGTATATACTTCATTCATTTTATGTTGACATTGAATAGCCTACTTATCTTGTTGTTGGATGATATTAGGATCCCAATATGTCCAACTATTAATATACTTTAGCACTTGTTTATAATTCCGATGAGATGAGATGATTTATAATTTTGTGAGATTAAAATGGAAAAGCCTCCTAAAGATAATGAGAAATTATGATGAACTCCTTATTTATAATGAGTTGAGACAGACATTTGGGTCTTGAAATGATAAGAATCATAAGATTGTTGAGACTGGTATCGATGAATTATTTACCTTGGCTATTTCTTTTAGGATCCATTTTTTGAGTTCATTTCTCGGTAACTATGATGTACCCTTTTTATCGCAGACATAATTGTACATTGGGGACTAACTATGCGAAGGATTTATTCGATGAGGTTGTGGTATAATTAATTTGATTTTTCCATATATTATGGGATGACGCGAGAAGGGAGACCTACCTCTGAAGGGATAAGGATACGATGTTACACTTGAAATTTTTTTGGAATGCTTGAACTTGATATTGATGCTTTATATTGAGTTGGACAGTGGTGACCTGTTTTGATACTTTATTATTTGGATATGGTTTCAGTTACTTTTATTATTCAAGTTTTCTGATTTATTATTGACATCTACCCTACTCTCTGTATCTTCAATTATTTCTATATTTTGCTAGTTATGTTGCTTCTTTTCCGCTCAGTTTTTGGGAGGATTGTGGTTGTTTGTCAAGGTAATTGGTGCTTGTCACCACTTTATTTTAGAGCTATCTAGGGATACTTGTTGAGTACCTAATGATTTATTTTAATACTAATTCCTTTATTTTCTACACATTTATTGGTGCGGATCCCGATACAATCTAACATTTTCCTAATGCAGGGCTTGAGGTTCTAGTTTGGAGTTGATACGAGATAGCTACTTGTTATTCTAATTATACTCTATGAACTATTTTATTTGTATTTATCTATTTTTAGGATGTAGATGTTGAGACTTGTACCAGTTTATTAGATGATGGATCTTTTCATAAAGGCTCATATACAGTGATTCCAGATTTTGGGATGGTTATCAAGATGGATTTTAATTTTATACCTCCTTTTCTTCTCGTTGACTCATTATTTTATGCATTACCATTGTAGTATTGTATAGGTTTACCAGTCTAGGTGGATTGAGAAAAGTACCATCACGACTTGTATTTTTGGTCGTGACGTGTTATTTTTGTTACTTTGGCTCGTGGTTGAAGATCACAGCCCGTGGGAATAGTCCATGGGTCGTAGGCAATTTTTACATCGAAACTTCAGAAAAAAAAAGAATGAAATAAAGGATAAACGTATATACATACGTATTGAATACTATATCAAATGATTAATGATAACCCAAATCCCTGGACATCCATCCAGGAATTTATTATGTTTTAATAAAGGCGAAACCCATCTTTTAGCATGATTTTTAAAGCCTATATAAATCTTATCAAGATATTTTCTACCATTTTTACAACTCCAAAATTCTTAAAAATGGTTTTTTTAAAGGTTCTTCTATTTGATAAGCAACTTGTAGGCCAAGTTTTTAAGGATTGAAGCTCTTGTTAAGCTTTCTCACCAAATTCATGCTATTTCCGAACTTATAAATATGATTTCATGTTTATTTATTGAATTTGAAAGATTCAAATTTGGGGGTTTTGAACTTAAGTTGTTTATTGATAAATTGAAGTTTTGTTTACCAAATTGATCTTGATTTCATATGAAATTTGATAATCTAACTTCCCTAAGTGTGGGTAATTTATATTCCAAAGAATTTCTCAATTTTGGTTTGGAGTTCTGGGCTCAAATTTTTCCTGGGGATTTTTAGACCCAATTTAAAGTATATCAATATAGAAATTGTTCTTTATGATTTCTTATGGGTAATCCATATTCGACTAGATTTTTTAAATTTGGAGGCACTGAATAAAGAAAGGTTCAGGTTTGATTTGATTTCTTTACTGTTAGGAAAATAGAGGTTCTTGACTCTTCTACAAAGTTTTGTAAGCGTTATGCATTAGTTTCTTGTAATGGGAAATAATGAGAAATATTTGGTGTGTACATGTGGGTATAGTGACATGTGTTCACTCGGGCATTAGAATCAAGCATACATAGTTAAAAAAAATAATAAAAATGGTTATAAAATCTTGATTATTTGATTTCTCTTTTGAGTTGAGATATTGTGTAGCTTTTGATATGCCCAAAGGTTATTTGCACTTGGTTAATTCTTAATTGATATTATGCTCATGGGTGGCTTTGGTTGATTTGAATTACTCTCTATTTAATATTATGTCAGTGAGTGGCCTTATTGATTCTTTGAGTGAAGTTTTCATTTTTACATTATGTATATGAAATTGTTTAGTTTTTGTAAATTCTGGATCCTTGATATGGAAAGTATGGTTCGTAAAAAAAATATGAAAATGATATAAA
The DNA here is from genome assembly GCA_039654485.1 of Withania somnifera. Taxonomy (NCBI): domain Eukaryota; kingdom Viridiplantae; phylum Streptophyta; class Magnoliopsida; order Solanales; family Solanaceae; genus Withania; species Withania somnifera. The sequence goes on from JBDJHY010252930.1 coordinate 10,185, forward strand.
AAGGACGGCAAACAGGATAATGATATGAAATCAAAGGTCGAGGCTCATACCTGAATTGTTATGACATGAGGATATTGATTGTATAAAATTAAGAGTTGTGGTTCATACTAACATATAATGATATGAGGATATAACAAGCAAGGATCGAGGAATATGACATTGCTATGACGTGAGGATAATGATGATATAGAAGCAAGGACCGAGGTTCATTTTTGGCATTTTTGTGATATACATATATATTTATTGGGTACACAGAGGTATAGACATATGGGTTACACATTGCACCCGCATAACATACTCGTTAATTGATGCATGTGATTGGCTTATCTATTCTTCATTAGTTGATTCTATTTGTCTACATGGTTGAATTTTTCCTAATTGATTTCTCTTATTTCCTTCAATTAGTTCTCTTTACTTAATATTGACATTAAATTGCTTTTTTCTTACG
>JBDJHY010252951.1:0-10632 GCA_039654485.1 Withania somnifera
GTTATATTACAATTTAGTTTGAACTTAGCTAATATACTCATCTCCATTCTTAATCGAGACATAGACCTAAATCCTTTTATAACTTAATCGAGAGAGGCAAGTAATTACAAGTCCCTGTGGGTTCGATATCCAGCTCGCAAGAGCCACTATATTACTTGTAAGATCGCGTACACTTGTGTGTGTGTTTGGACGCAACAACTACCCAAAAACCCAAGATCAATGTAAGGTAGCATACTTGTGCTCCAGCTAAGCAAAGACCCAACCAAGAAAAAAAATAATATATATATAAATATATAAACTCCACAAATAAGGGATCGAACAATAAGATATAACTAAACATGGAAAATAAAGTAAACACACAAAACCTACCTGGCGCTCCATCCCACTGGCAAGTACAAACAACACAAGAAAACCCATCGTGACTCCCCTTTAAGCCTGGTGAACACAAGTAATACCAAAGTAATACATATAGGTGCATGAAAGTAAATCTGAATAAAGTCCTGTCATATCATTTGCCTTCCTCTCAATGTCAAATCTCGGGACTTAAGCCCTTACCAATGCCAATCTCAAGGTTTGTGCCCTAAAGGACCGCCCCTCAACTCAAGTCTAGGGAATAAGTCGTACCAATTCCAAAATAAACTCGAGAGCAAGGTAAATACCCATTAGGACATATCTTGGGAATCTGTGGCTCATCACTTCCATACTCAAGTTCTTTTCCCTGGAGACCACGCCTCTAAATCAAATACAGGGTCTACGTGTCATGACCCAAAATCTCAGGTCATTCTAGCGTCCACAACCCTCCCTCAGACAAATAAGATCTCTAGTATGTCTGAATAGCTCAATAAATTGAGCCTTATATTCTGGAACTGTTATCAAACCATGTCTTAGTCTCTCAAACTATGCCGCAATGCCTCACGAACACTCCGAGGAACATAATAAGATAGAAATGCCTCTCTAAACTATCCCCAAGTAAGCGGAGCTGACCTTGGCGTTCTACAATTCAGAAATGTCCACTACCACTAATTGACAACATCCTTAAAGGTATGATATGAAGTCAACCTCGTAAGAATCCAGACGCTCCAATGTCTAAAAGCGCTCTCCACAAACAATAATGAACTTATGAGGGTCCTTCCCTTATTCTCCTAAGAACCTAATTGGGGAAACTCAGAGGAAATAGTCTAACATTTTTCGCACCTCAAATGTGGGTATAGTAGGAGCTGATGCTGGTGCAGAGGCTGTGGCAGTGGTCTGAAGCGGTGCAACTAGTGGTACTGCTGATGATGGTACCGGAGCTGTAAAAGCTGGGAAGGTGGTACACCCTGTGACGCTCCCTGAGCAAATGATTGAGATAGGTCTTCCACAGTACCATCTAATAACTGGAACATCTGCCATAACAAGACTTTGAGAACAGTAGTGGATGAATAGGCTTCAACGGTAGCACGGATGGTGCTTGTGGTTGCGAACTAACTGGAACAGTAACAACCAGTGGAGTGTCCTCTCCTAACCCTTTTTGGCCGATTAGGGAAGGGTCCTGACCTACCGAAGATCTCTTGTACAAACCATCTGTAAGGTAAGTTCATGAAGGGAACAAATAGCAATGCACAATAGGATTCAAAAAGAAAGCGTTTCCTAAGGTACCCCTAGCCTCTCGAAGATCGGATGCGGACTTTCACGCACTATTACACAGGACTTTACTGGTTAATTGCTCCAATGCCAATGAGACCGTTGAACCTAGGTGCTGATACCACTCTATCACGACCCAAAATCTCAGGTCATGATGGCTTCTACAACCTCATGTAGACAAGCCTCACCCTACAGCCCGGAGCTATGTGTGATGGACTGCAACTCCTAAAAAAACCAAATCATAGCAAAAGAGAACATAAAACAATACATAAAAATGGGAGCCAGAAAGATGATATACAAAACCAGAAACACAAAACCTTATGTCAGAGGCATGTAAAGCAGCTATATAGGATACACAAAAGATACAAAATACAAAGTCTCCCCTAAAAAGTAATATAATACAGGGCCTGCTATGGATCGAATGAAATAAGCAATGTGAAGAAAACCATGGTCGGCTCAGACTACAAAACTCACCGTAATCCCCATAGTCAACAGGATCTACTTGGAACAATCACCTCGACGCTGATAACCCCTGCCTTAATCTGCACCACGAAGTAGGTCCAAAAGTGCAACATGAGTATCAAACAAGGTACAAGGTAGACATCATCAGTTGACTAGGTTAAGAATAATATGAGAGAATTAAAGCGATGAAGTAAAGCAGGTCGGTAATAGTACAAAAACAATAAGGAAACAGGAAATCTAATAATAATCATGAGAGTAAGATACAGAATGTACAAATGTAAAACTACAGGAGCTAAACATGATAGATACAAACTGAAGGGTAAAAATTTTGAAACTTGTAATGAGGTAAAGAAACAAACATGTTCTCCATCCCATTCAAATATCACTAACCATGATACCATATACGCAAGATCGATGAATAAGGATCGAAAAGAAGGATACTACTATATACAGAATAAAAGTAAACACATAGAAACCTACCGGCATCCCATACCACCGGTAAGTACAGCCAACAATGCATATCCTACCTGGTGCCCCATCCCGCTGGTAGGCACAAACAGAACAACAAAACCCACTGTGACTCCCCCCTTAAAGCTCGGTGAGCACACACCGACCTAAAAAATACACAGGGGAATAGAAAAGTAAAGTAGACTAATATCAACCCCGGTAACACATCCCCTGTCAGTTTCGGTATCAAACGAGATCCCAGCCATTTAGTGCCAATATCAAAACGAGGCCCAACCCTTTAATGCAAATATAAAAACCCAACTATAAATATATAAGAGAAATATCAATACAACAGTAATAATAATAAAGTAACAACAGAACGGAAAGGAAACGAAATCTAGGATCGTCCAAAGGCCACCAGCTAAGAGCTCAACTCACAAAAATCATCGCGTAATAGCTAAGATAGTCCCAAAGGTCAGTGGCCTCCAAGAGGTGGCCAATACCTGGGTATGCAAACCTTCAGCCTCTATGCCCTTTCACGAGCCCCCGGATTAAAAATAATAGATAACAACAGAATAAAAGAGGATCAACCTAAGCAACCCAACCAAATCAACTAGCTATATCGCAAAAATAATACTACTAACCCAATCTCATGTGCACAAATAAACCTAGGCTACCTGGATGCCGGCTAAAATACTCAAAGTGCGCACATCGTGGATCAGAAGCTCCAATACATTTAAAACCACCCGAAACTAAACAAATCACAAGTCCAGGAGTCAAAATAGGAATAAGGAGATGCATATTAAAATTACCAACCCGGGTCGAGAAACGGGCCCTAAAATAAGCCCGTGGGCCCTACGGCTTGAAATGTTAACCTAAAAAACACTAGCTCAAAGGACTTGGCTTGAGGAACACGTGGTTTGATTTTAAGCCTAAAGGGACCACCAAAGGGTCCTCAATCAGCCATGGGAGGTGTGATCAAATGTGCAAAACGCTCCACAAACACCATAAGATAAAATAGGGGAAAAACACAATCGGGTTAAGTTATCGCTTAAAGCATTAACCAGCCAAAGTACAAGAATTATACTAAATTCAACTAGGAAAACAGAGGGAAACAACTGCAATAATTCAAGGACCAATAATGGTAAAAACCCACCAATTTCATGAAAATACAAAACAGAAATGGCTTACCAACGAGAGGGAGAACTTGGGAAAGGACTTCCCTTCAATTTGGTTGAGGTTGAACCTAAAATGGATCCTAGAAATTGGAGAAACTGAGCAAGAAGGGAGGAAAGTGATCTGAAAATTTGAGGAAATAGTTTATACACTGCCATCCATTGTTTATCGTGATCACTTGGGAAAGGGTCGTGATCGTAATAAGTTGGGCTGCCAGGCGTCTCGATCGTGTGACTTGAGTCGCGATCGTGCCAGTGTTTCATGATCGCGTGGCTTGGGATACAATCGCGAAGAAGGAAAAATCCTACACCAGATGCAATTTTGACAGCAAAAATATGCAATAGCAAAATGGCCTGGAACACACCTAAAATGTGTTCGGAGGCCAAATTACACAAGAAAACTATGTACGCATATCCAAAACACCATTTTAGACTCAATGGTTTAGGTGAAATTGAGATACGAGGCCGTTTCAGAAGAGTGTTGACCAAGTCAACACTTTAGGCTAAGGTTCACAACTTTCACGTACAACCTCGAAACTGCAATAATAGCCTCGGGAAGTGGACCAACTACTCAACTAGCCTGAAATCAATATCCCCAAAGCTAATGGAATCACAAAAACCTAACCCGATGCCCCGATCATCAAAAGACCACCCAAGCTCCAATATAAAATTCAGCTGGGCTGAATTTCTACAAAACTACCCAACCTCAAAATGGAAATCTCAGGACACAAACCTATGGTCTACCTAGACCAAAGTCGGCATTCCAAATCTAATGAAACAGTCAAAATTCAATTTCGAGTGCGTTTACTACTATTTCACTCTCGAGTTCCACTATTTTAAAACTGAAACTTTAAAATAGGAAAACTTAGATAACAAGCAAGCGAGTCACCAGGGCACCGAGCTACCGAGCCTACCAAGTCATAAACGACTTAGGGAAACTACCAAAAATCTCTAAAAACAAGAAGAGACGAAAGAAAATAAAATGACTGAGTGGGTCTTTACACTAAGGCATGTCAACACCAGTCGCATCAGCACAAACCAATAATATACAAAATGTCGATCACATCATAGCAACAACAATTGTAATAACAACAAGAACGAAAAAAACGTACGGCACCAACTTAGAGATCATCTCACCATACTCATTGCAAGATAACTCAAATAGTTCTCAAGGTTTATGGCCCCCACGCGGTGAGGCCAAGATCCGTGCATACAATGTTTTACCCTCTATGCTCCTGCTTGGGCCCCTAAAAACCTATAAACTAATAAGGAGTCAACAAGAAAGCAATCATCAACCAAAAACACAACTCAAGGAATATGTGGTTTGATTTTGGGCTCAATTGGACCAATGAAAGATGCTTAATTTTCCAAACATTGAATTTGGAAAAGTTGCAAAGCATTCCAAATGGATTTTTTGCAGAAACAAGACGTAAAACTAACCTGAAACAAAGAGGAAATCAATGGAAAAGGTTGACTACTACTCCAACACAACACCAACTCTCTAATTACTTAAAATTTACTACAATTGATCCTAGGATCACAATTCCACCATTAGAGGTCATGCAAACTTAACGAGGAGAAAAAAGGAGGGAGAAATGTGCCAAATCTGAGGTCAAAGTGTCTAGGAACAAATTCTCAGCTCAAAACTAATAAATTCCACCAATTACCTCTTATATTTATGGGGATATGGATGAAGGAGGGGATAAGTTTTAAGATGGGATGTTTGTGAGATGAACTGAAGAAATCGCTTGTGAGTTTATAAGCTGATCACGCATTGGTCCGATTGGGAAGACCTGCCGTGATCGTGCCAAATAGGCCAGTCATCACTAAACGCAATCGCGTCGCCTTTAGTGCGATTGCATAAAATAAAACGACAGCTTTTACTATAATCATGTCCCAAGGAGTGAGATCGCGCTAAAGGATGGTTCTGCAGAAACTTTCTACAACAGCTAAATTTCCAAACGAAGGGACAAAAATACACCGGAGTCCAACAACAATAACCAAATATGTATTTTTAGTGGAAAACATATTCCCAACTCAGAGGAATCGATTTTAAACTACCATCAAAGGTCATTTAAATGAAAATGACCCCCAAACAAAAGAAAAACCAAAAGGGCAATTTTCCAACTTTTTGCAAATGATCCAAAAAGAATCTCGGACACCCCGAGAGGAGAACTAATGAATCAATTATCCCAAAATCATCATTAACAAGACGATGGAATTGTTGGAATTCCAATTTGATGCTCCGATCATAAAAATACATCCCCAGGCTCCAAACTGATCTTTGGTTGCACTAAATTTCCACAAAACAACTCAAATCTAAAACCCTAGGACACAGACTTAAGGTCCACCTACACCAATGTAGTCCTTTGGAAGCTAACAGAGTTGTCGGAATTTCATTCTAAGCATGTTTACTAGGATTTAACTCTGAAGTTCCACCGTTTTAAAACTGAAACTCTAAAATAGGGAAACTAAGATAATAAGCAAACAAGTTACCAAGGCACCGAGCTATAGTTACCCCAAGTCATATAACTTCATGATGCCTCTAAATTCAGAAAAAGGCATAAATCAAGAAGATGACCAAATGGGTCATTACACTAAGGACTTGTCTTAGCAGTCAAGTATTTGTGTTAGATTAGAGGCTTTTCAGACAAGTTATGTGGTGTATCTGGTTCTAAGTTTCTCTATTTAATTTAGTATTATTTAATGATCCTTTAAGATGCACACTTTATACATATCATTTTTTTTAATTCATTGTTACCTATTTCTTCCACTGAGAGTGAATGGTTAGAGTTGAGCATGAGCTAAAGGCCCATCTGAAGATGTTAAGGGAACTTAGTGGCTAAAGACGCCTTGACACTCCCAAGGGCTAACTCCGGGCCATGATATACAACATCTATGTTATCATCAGCAAAAACATCATCCATCTTTGAAGAAGAATCTAAGCAAGGGAAGCTCAATAAAATTAGTGTGATTTGCGTTAAATGCTTGTAAACAAAAGAATATTAAAGGCCCTTAACCATGAAATTTTAACCACATATTGAAATTTGAATTCGAATATCAAATTCAACTAAAAGACTTATTTAGTTTTTAAAAATTTAAGAATTAACTTCTAATTTAATATTTTGCAGAAAGATTGATTATCTAAAATCGGTGATGATACTCAAATTTCATGAACTCCAAAAATTTTTACCTCAAATCAACCCAATTTCAAATAATCATGCCAAGCGCATACTTAAATATAATTTTCAAATTACTATTAGTAATATTTGACAGTTCTCGCAAAACAAAACTCAGTACTATTTGCTTCTCATTTGCCGTAGAAGTTTAATATAGTACAAGGAAGAATCCAAAATGGATTACAAAAATTCGAACTCAATAAATAAGAAGTTTTATTATTCATATATATACACACACATACACTCTTTTCTCTTCACCTTCAGCTCTTCTCTCCTTCTAACATTAATCTTCTTGTCTCTCAATTAGATTATTTCTTGCTACCGATTTTACAGTTTTTAGTGTTTTTTTTATTAATTTTGATTTTTATTCGTTCTATTGGACTCTATGATTTTTTTAGTCTTGAAGTCTTGACACCTAGCACTGCATCTTGGCTTCGTGTAATCAAAACCCTTATATATGTGTCAGAAAGTTAGGTATTCTAAAATACAAAATTTCTTATTATTAGAAAAATATCTTCTGTCTACTTATGTCAGATATGATATGAATGGTCCTCTTTTCTTGTGATAGCATTGAGTCATTATCAGGGAATCACCCGACCTTTTCCCAAACAATGGATTTTTGTTGAGAAGTTGAGACATTCCTTCGATTTCTCAATTGTGAGTATTTAATATTACTTAATTTGTTACTGGTGCTGAGCTTGTAACTTTCTCGATATGAAATGTAAAATATTTCCAGTTTAAATTATCTATTTATTACAAACAAATCCTCCTCATGCAAAATTTTATATTACGGCATAGTGCCTACAAACTAAGTCACACCTTTTAAAATTAAAATTAATCATGTAACAGTAACTGCAAATTTGATCTTCTGCCAATCTTTCTTAGCTTCATTCATTCCGGTAGTTGCAAGTTCTAATATGTTTCTTTATTAGTGATAAAATAAATCAAACCAGATCTCAAATAAAGCGTTTCTTACATTTTATATGGTAAAGATCAGTCATTTATTACTTTCTCTTCGATAGTTTCTTTCATTCAGTTGTCACATTGATGTTTAGGACAGACCTCACATACCACTGGTAGTCCTGATTATCCTAGTCTGCATATTTTATACATAAACAATAAAGAAACACTAAATCCTACAAGTTGACTTTCTTCAGGTTCTTAAGTTTTTCACAGTAAATGCTCACAATAGTCAAAGCATTGATAAGATAATTGAGATAAAAGAGAAAACAATGGGTTCCAAAACACACGATCTGCGCATTAGCAATCAGGTAATTGTTTGTAATATTATGTTCCTCTCAACTTTAGCCGTAAATATGCGATTTGACTGGAATCATATTAACCTTACATCATATAAGGACTACAAGTCTTAGCAGATTAAAAACTTTTTAAAATGTTAACTGTTCCTTTATTTAATGACCCTAAACGTTGTATTTTTGTTCCAGTGCATTTTGATGATTTTGCCCCTCCTTATAGCAAAAACTAAGTGTGGTTCCATGGTTTTGTTGAGTGCAGGTTGAGTTTGAGTATAATCTGTACGGGATTTTGATTGTTAAGGATTTATGCTCAAAATAAGGAACTATGGAGGTCATTTGGAGTTCGGGACTTTGTATTAGAAATTAATTAGTTCCAACAGCTACGGAATGTCATAGTTGGTCTAGTTACACCCTTATTTCTGATTTAGACCTTCCGTGGTGGGCATGAACATTTATAAGGGCTCAAGTTGAAATTTTAAGTGAAATGATTGACTTTGGTCAATATTTTGCCCTAGAATTCCTGGATTGGAAATCTAATGTTTACATTGAATTCGGGAGATGGAATTTGATCTAGAATAAAGTCTTTAATATTTTTTATAAGACTTGGGGGCATTTTTGTCATTTTAATAATTTTAATTAAAAATGGACACTTAGCGGAAATCAAGTCAAGGAGACCTCGTGTTCGTATTTTGATGATTCGATTGAGTCGATACCGTCGAAAATAGTATGATTGCACATATGATTTGTCTTCACGTGATTCCGATCAAATTGCGAGGGTCCAATTGGAGTCATTTTTTGTTATGTAAATTGTTTTCAAAATAACAACTACTGCTATCACCAAGTCTCCTCTGTGTTTGCGGGAGGAGACTGCATTCATAAATAAATGTGGATTTTATTTATCTGCGTTCACGTCATGTTGACCTCGTTCGTGGAGGGTACTGGAGCTGGGTCACCTCATTCGTATCAAGGGCCTATGTTCGTGGTGAACGGCTAGTAGTTCACTGTTTCAATTTTAAAATAGAATGTTAGCGTTTTGGATCATATTTCTCATGCAAACAACCACTAAAAACCCCTGTTTAGAAATGTATAATCAAGGTTTTCAAGGTTAATCAATTGGGTAAGTTTACTAAATCTATTTCTGTCAAACCTAAGCTACTTTATATATATATATATATATATACACACATATAAACACACACTCATTTCTTTTCACTTTTAGGATGTATTTTATTTCATCTTTAGCAGTGAGTTAGGCTGACCTACTAAGTGAGAAGGTAGGTGATATTACGCCTAGTTTCTAGGACGTAAAGTTTAATTTTTTAAGTTAAAAGAATTTTTTGTATTTGATGTGTGCCTTCTCACTATTTAATCTATTGCGATTTCATGTAGAGGTGAGTACAAGATTTGAAAGAAGTCATAGCTCATTTTATTGATATGCCATTGGAACAACACCTAATCTATTAGGGAAAAATCTTAAAAGTACTATCAAGCCATTTCTTCGTGCAATATTTTTTAATAGACTTCATATATCATATTTAGTATAGTTTTAAATGAATCAACTTATATCATTCTTGCTTCTTCTCTTATTGAGCTTTCGCAGAACAAGAAAGTATAGAATCATCAACGACTTCTTAGAAGGTATTATATTATTGTTGGCTTATCTTAATAAAGGGCAACAACTTAATTTAATTGCTTCTATATCTTGCAATTATTAACCATATTTATTTTATTGTTGCCAATCATTGTACTCTTTTGCCATATTGTACTATTAATATAATAAATTTCAATAAAAATAACTGCAACAAATTTTTAGCAATAATTATAATATTTTTTCCCAATTACACTAAATTACAATAATTTAATTCAGTTATTTCTATTTTATAAAATATTTGACATTAAATATTTTTTATTATTGCAAATGCAATAATTTTAACAATAACTTTTGAAATTGTAACCTAAATTTTAATATTTTTTCTTTTGGGTTTTAATCCAAGAAAAGAGAAAGAGAGCCAAAGTATTTAGGTTTTCTCCAAAATTATGGTCTTTTTCTTTTCTTCAATGACCAAACGAAACATGACCGATTAGTTTAACTAATTCAGAATCTTTTGCGAAAAATGGTTTTCTCTTTCGCTACTTGGATTTGTTCAACTTCGTGACCAGTTTACCTAATTCAGTTGGTTGATTGATTCTTCTGCATTCTGCCTTATGTTTCGTAAATTATCGCTTTTGATTGACTCTATACATAAAATCTTGTGAAATAATATGATATCTATGTCACGAAAAAAATTTGGCATGTGATGGCTTCTACATGCCTCTTGTAGGGAAACCTAACCCTGGACTAGAGTGTACAACGATGGACCAGTACCAAGAACCAAAAGAAAAAATAAGGGAGATGAGAAAAAGGAACACAAATAGAACAAGAACAAACATAACAAATAATGACTCCCCAGAACCTAGTATTATGGCTGTAGAGAATCTACATAAATAAAA
>JBDJHY010252961.1:0-10632 GCA_039654485.1 Withania somnifera
ATTAATATTTAATTTCTAAAAATAATTTATTTTTTATTAAAAAAATATGCGTATGACCACTCTCTGCAATAGCACCCCAACGTTAGCATGAGATGGCAAATGGCTTTCAGGTTCAATCAAGTAATAATAAATAGTTGGACTATGAAGTTTTATTTGTAAGTAACTTATTTGACATCATTAGGATCAAAAGCAAACAAATTACAGATGATCATCATATACTTTTATTTGTGTTCTACTCTTATCCTTTTCTTAATTATTTTTTAATTGCAACACAATTGTTATTTTTAGGTGTGATTTGGATTATTGTATAATAACTTGTAAATTATGTAAAATAAATAAATAATATAAATCGCATCAGATTAACTCGACTGAATAGACATTAATAGTAAAAATTGATTTTGTTTTAACATTATTAGAAAAGTTTTTATTTTTATTTTTAATTAACGAAAATTTTATATTTTGAAATATGATTTTTGTCACTTATTTTTTATCGAACCATCTCACATAAAAAAAAAAAAAACGCATGAAGGGAATGGAGAAATAAATCTTATTGAAATATTGAAAAGTTTTAAATTTTTTGATAGTAAAAATATTATTATGTTTTCCCATTAAACGAAATGTGTGTAAATTTATTTTGTAATTGTTCCTACTTCCTACACTTGATCTTCCATTTTAGTGTCATTATTATGAAATAGTTTGATTGGTGGGATAGGGTAGATGTGAATTTCTTGAGATGTTTTTTTAATTAAGGAATAACTAGTCTGACTAATTTAATTTTTTAAAATTTGTCTCAAATTCATAATTAATTTTAGTTATTGAATCTGTACTGAAATATATATATATATATATATATATATATATATATATTTAATACTTTCTTTTCAGTATAGCATCTTTCTCTGTTAACAAATCAGGTGTTTCATCATGTTACGTTAGCCCCAGGAGAATCTAAGAAACACATTTTATTATGTAAAATTATAAAAAGTAATTTTATAAGGGAACAATTCGTACATATTATGATGTGGACACTAAACACTTCTTTTAAGAAAGATTTTTTCTTGCTTTATGCAAATAATTACTGCTATGGGGGCAGCTTTTTGCGAGGTAGTGATCTCTTATGACCGCTTACAAGTCATTTGATAGCTGATTAGGTGAAATTAAATAAAAATTAGATGATTAAAGCGTATTTCTTTGAGAAAATTTATTTTTAAAAGGAAAAATTATACGACACGACAAATATCCGCCCTCATGTTTATGCTTATAGGTTTAAATAATTACATATCGCAATAATTATAGCATTATTTATTAATAATTAATCTTTAGTCATAATTAAAATCGTAGTTAAATGACATAAATATTGTGGTTAATTTAATACTATGTTTATAGTGTTGCATATATATATATAAATATAATTTATATTTTATAACTGTCGTCGTATAAATATAGCTAATCTAGATAGACATATATAAATGTCATTTATAGTTCTACAGCGAGAGACAATTATATATATATATATATATATATATTCGAAAAGATAAATAACTATGAAATGTAATCACCTAATTGTAGCTAAAAAAAATCTTAATTTTAAATCGAAATTTGTCATTTCTAAAAGTTTTTCTTCCTAAAAAGTAAAATATTGTTCTACTAACTTACCTTTAATAAATACTTTTTTTAAATATAGCTCTTTAATTATGAAATACTCTCTAATTAGATAAGATTAAAATTGAAAAAATTATTAATATTTTCTTAATTATGTAAAACATTACTCATACTAAAATAAAATTAATAAGAACTAAATTATCATTTATTTTAAAAAAAAACGAGAATATTTACTTATTCTAAATCAACTATCAAACAGTCTTTTACAAATTAAATCAAAGAAAATGGATCTTAGCGATTTACTGACATTCTAGTCATGGAATAATTCTTTCTTAATTATATTAGTTGGTCATTTTTTTATACGCATATTAAAAAAATATTTATAATATACTAATATTATTAACTTTCTTTTTAAAAGATTTATTGAAACTTTATAAATGTGATCACTTTTAAAAAAAAAATACAAAAAAATATGAAAAATTTAATTAATATTTTTTAATTTAATAAAATAAATAATTAATATAATATAATTATTTTAAATTTAATAATCAACTAAGATAGAGGAAATATGAATATGATGTTAATTTTTTTTTTTTTTTAAATGTCATAAGCATAACGTGGAATTTAATCATTCCATTTTGTCAAAGAGTGATAGGAGATTATTTTATTTTATTATTTTGTCAAAGAGTGATAGGAGATTATTATATTGAAGAATATAATGTATAATTGCTTCGATGTATGGTCCTTGTCAAGGTAGACAACCTAGTACCAATTTAGATTATTTGTTTTCATCTTCAATCTTTCATTACCACCAAGGGACGTGAGACAATTTTTCCTAATTAAATATTTTTGAAATTAAAATTTAAAAATGGATTAAAAGTATCGTTTTAATTGGGGATTCACCAAGTATTTGGAGAATTAGAAATTTAAATAGTGAGAATTGAAATTATACCTATTTTGTATATTAGAAACTCTGATGATATTAATAGATTATGGATAATTGAATATATAACCAATCTTTGTTTTACCTTCCCCCCCCCCTCCCCCCTTGCCTTAATTTGTATTTGGGCTCCACCAAATTTTCAAAGTTGAGCACCAATAAATTAATTAAAGCGACATTTTATTTAGATTGATATGATTATGATATTCTGTTAGTTATAATTTAGTTCAGTGATCTATTATCTTAAATTGTATTTAAACTTCACCAAAATTTCAAGTGGAGCACAAGCAAATTAATTAAAGCCACATTTCATTTAGATCTATCTCATTAATTGATATGATTATGATATTCTGTCAGTTATGATTTAATTCAATAATTTATTTATTTTAAATTGTATTTGAACTCCACCAAAATTTTCAGCAAATTAATTAAAGCGACTTTTCATTTATACCTATTTGATTAATCAATACGATCACGATATTCTGTCAGTTGTGATTCAACTCAGCAATCATATCGTACAAGAATATGTTATTGCATTTCTATTAGGCAACAATCACATCGTACTATAGATGCTATTATATTTTTATTAAAACAATTACATTATTTATTGATTGTTATATGACTCAGCAACACGATAAAATATTAATGTTCTTTTTATTGAACTAGGGGTGTGAATCAACAACATAGATGTTGTAATATTCCTTGGCTCTTAGAATATTTTTTGTAGCACAACATTAACTTACATACTTTATAAATTTGTGTGATACAACTTTGGGAAAGTAGATTAATTAAGCATCTTTTTAGTTTAATTAATAAGTTAAGGCTTTTCCTTAGTTAATCCAATTTCAAAGCTCATAGATTCGATGAAGTGGGCCATCCACTAGTTGATGTCTCGTATTTTATGTTATCTTAAAAAAAATATTTATGCTCTTATATAATATAGGGATAATTATGTCTCTAAATACTATGAAAGACGTTTATGAAATATATACAAAGTGGTTAGGTTGTGCATAATATATATTAATAGTGTAAATTTTATTTATATTCCAAACATATTGATAAAATAGTTGGCTTAACAGTATATATCTATAATTTATGAACTCAATTACGGTTTCACTATTTTTTTAATATAGTAATATTTTTTATTTGCACTTATACAAGAAAAAAGTGGTTTATTGTATGTGCAATGTCAGATTAACTATCTAACTTTTAACGTTGAAAGAGAAAAATAAATAACCATAATTATATTTAGTCTAAGGTGTATGTGGATTAATTCACATAATACTAAGATATTTAAATTGGACAAACGTTAGAAGCTACGTTGCATGTTAGATTAGTTGATGTTTATAATATTTGAGAAGTTAAATATCTATTAACATATATAATAGTTTCGTGACATTGGAGAATTTTTGTTGTTGATAAAAAGGTCTGAATTTATGGATAAAAAGATTTGATATTTGATTTTCGCTTTTCATCCTTAAAAGGACTGAAATTTGATATCTGACTTAGCCTATGTAACATTATTCTTACATTCAGATATTCAATTTATTCCTAAATAAGTCAAAATCTATACGAAAATTATTTGAGCTTGATTTGTGCTCTTCATTATTACAAAGAGGTAGACAATTGGAAAGATGTAATAGACCGAAGTTCGATATTTGTATTAACATGTATTATAGTATTTTCACATAAAAATGTTCGAGTTTAGTGATAAGAGATTTGAATTTATGAACAAAAAATTTTGAGTTTGATTCGCGCTCTCCGTTATTAGAAAAAAAAAAAAAACAATAGTGAAGAGAATTGAATAGAACAAAGTTCAATATTTGACTTAACATATATAATATTTTCTGACATAAAAATGCTTAATTTTATTGATAAATTATAATTAATATATGATAAAGATATTTGACCTTAATTCACGCTTTATATGGTTACAAGGAGGTGCTAATGAAATGGTTAGGACACAAACCATGGGCTTTATTTAAAAGTAATTAATAATATAACAATATTTAAGTGCCAAAGAAAAAATATTAAAATAACAACTCTTCAGGAGTGGCCGCCGTTAAGACTAATTATGAAGTACATTCCTAAATAGGCTATAATTACGTCCATTTACCTAAAATAAGTATTTTAATTTTAAATCATTACATAACAGATATGTAGCCGTATAATTTTATTAAACATTGCGTTGATGTACAATATCTAATTATATGTATATGTACATGTATATTTTCGTAACAGAATTAAATTGAATGTATATACGCCCAATTGTATGTGTGTAGATAGTGACAATTAGGATTCTTAGATCCATAGATATATACATGAATATGTTATATATATATATATATATATATATATTGTATCATGTTTTTTCTACGTTATTCTTAAGTGAGCCGAGGGTCTATCGAAATCGATCTTTTTTACCAGTTTTCTGAGGTAGTGGTATGGAGTACAGATCAAGGGAGGACCTAAAGGTTAAATACGGGCGCTCGGGAATTCATTAAACCCGATATGGAAGATGTATAATTAGATTAAAAAATATATAAAAATTGGTGTAAGATAGAGAGAAACACCCATAAAACTAAGTAGATGACTAAGTGTTTTGACTTTTCAAGCGAAACTTTAAAGTTTTGGATGTCACTATATGTGTTTGAACTTCGAACCTTTTGAGCATCCACGACCCTTAAATCCTGAGTCTGCCACTAAAACAAACTACGTAAACTCTATCCTTTCTAAATTTTATTTTGTTAAAATATATTAAGGTATGTTATTATTGTTATTTACTTATTTTTTATTTTTCAAATCTCAACCAATTTCCCCTAGTTTCCGTTTTCTCTTATAATTTTAAATGGATACACGGTAAAATAAAAGTTCCAATAAAGCATAATGTAAGGACTTAAGGAAATGTAATTAATTTATACAAAGTAATATTTTGTACAAGTACAAATACATTGGTACTATTTGCCTTTCTGAGTTTCTTCGACTAATTACAAATTTAGAAAGTTTTGAGCTAAGATATCATCATTATACGTTTTATCAAATCAAAAGCACTTGTGAAAATTATTTACAACTTCAAAACCTAAAATTTCTCATCAAAGGTGCAATTAGTTGATTTGTGTGAATTAAACATTAGATTTGAACTTATTCACGCTCTACAACACTACAAAAAAAGTTAGTTAATTTGAAAAATATGAAATAAAGTCATAGACCGAAGTTCGATATCTGATTTAACATAGATAAGTGTGTCCCACATAGAGTTAAGTCTATTTTATTAATAAAGTTTTTGAATTTATGAACAAAAAAATTTGAGCTTGATTCGCGTTCTATATCATTAAAAAGAGAGAAATACTTAAAAAGAATGTGAAGTACAATACAGTTCAATATTTGACTTAGCATATATAGATAATAGCGTTCCTTATAGAGATGTTCAATTTGTTTTACCGATAAAGAGATCTTTAATCTCTGGATAAAAAAAAAAATTGAAATTTATTTTCTCTTCATTGTTAAAAGAAGCAATTAATAAATAGAAACAATGAACTAAATTGAAGTTCAATATTAGATTTAACATATATTACGCTACCCAATATCGAGATGCTTAATTTTTGCTATTGATAAAGAGATTCAGATCTACATATTAACGAATTTAAGATTAATTCTCGTTCTCTATTGTTATAAAGAGGTAGATAATTCAAAATAATGAAGTAAACAAAAGTTTGATATCTGATTTGTTATAAAACGATCATTCTGATTCCTGAATAGCTTGAAGATGCTCAATTTTTTTTAATTGATAATAAGCCTAAATCTGTCGACAAAAAAAATTGCTCTTCATTATCGAAAAGAAATAGCTATATGATAAAGTAAAATGACGTTCCAACATATATAATAGAGTTTTGACATGAAAATGCTCAAATTACTTTTATAAATAAAGAGATCTGAATATATAAATAAAATAATTTTAGCTTGATTAACGCTCTTCCTATTAAAACCGAATAAAGGTTTCTTCTAAATTCGTCTAAAAGTTGTTTAGCACAGAAACTATGGGCTTTAATTCCTCTACTTTAATTAAAATATAGATTATCTATCTATGTTAATAATTATTAATAAAATAACAATAACTAACAAAAAAAAAAAAAAAAAAAAAAGGGGGCGAAAAAATTAACACTACTTTAGTCTTTAGGAGATGCCTCCGTCAAGAACAATAAAGAATGCTTTCTTTAATTATCCTAGTAACATATATTATAAATTTGGAGAATTTTGGGATAAACAATGTATACTAGTACTTATTCTTTCTGTTGACATGTGTCAGTCGATGGTTTATTTTTTTTAATATTTTTTTCATCTCATTATTTAATTTAATATGATATTTAAAAATAAAATTTTAAAATTTAATTTAAAATTATTTTTAGATACTTGTATGGTACTATCTCTTATAATTTAAAATTATTTTTAGATACTTGTATGGTACTATTTCCGTTTTATAGTAAACTTAGTTTGGATGGTAGTTATTCATAGCATAATATGATATTATAATTAAGCGCACCATATTTGTTTTGACCATTATGTATAAAATATTTTTAAAATTATATATACGTAATATTAGGTTGGTTCAGTTTAGTTTGATTTATTTTAATTAAAGCCAAATCGAACCAATTAAATAAATCGAACCAAGTCGAATCAAACCATTAGTCGGTTTTCTTTTTCGGTTTGATTCGATTTGTTGGTTTAATTCGATTTGCGGTTTGATTTTGTTCATCCCTAATCTCAACATTGTTCACACAAGAAACAATCCACATAGTAAGTTTTAGTAATATATATGTATAAACTCCTTAAATACTTATCTGTATCGGATGTTTAACTTACGCAATAAAAAAGTGAATTTAAGCATTTCTTAATTTTCGAAATCTCCTGTGGAGATTAACTTACATGTATGTCTTTTGCAGTATTGACCTCACAATATTAAAATCTTCATTAATCTGATCAAGATATATTCTTATTGTTTTCAAAATGTGTTGTGATATGAAACAAATGGAAGTTCAAATGAAGCATGTTATCAGGGTAATAGTGTAATTAATTACTTGTTTTAGTCTAGAACAAAAGTTACAATTACAAATTCTTGTGTAGTAATTTGCCTCTTTGATTTCCTTGACCCTAAGTTGTCAAGAGCAATATTGTGACTTCTACGAAGGTTCAACCCAAGAATTTTTGAATTTTTGGCCTTTATTATATAATTTATATTTATTAGATAAAACCTCTCATTTGACGATATCATGATTTGATTTGTGTGTACCGCATGAAAAAAATGAAATGTCTCATTAAAAGGTATAACGATTTGATTAATGTGCATCACGAATAAAAAAAAAATTCATGAAATCTTTTATTAAAGATACAATTAGTTAATTCGTGTGCACGAGATATTAAAATGATTCATGAAATTTCTCATTAAAAGATATCATTTTTTGATCTATGTGCACCAATCCAAATGTAGAAACGACTTATGAAACCTCGCATTAAAAGGTATAATGATTTGATTAGTGTCTATCAGGTATAAAAAAGGTTCATCAAATTTCTTTTAAAGGATATAATTATTTGATCCGTATGCACAAGACATAAAAAAACTCTTGAAATCTTTCATTAAAAGATGTATTCTAGTTTGATCTATGTGCACCAAACGTAATGATTCATGAAATCTCTCATTAGATGGTATAATAATTTGATCCGTGTGCACCAGGTATACAAAAGATTCATGAAATCTCTTATTAAAAGGTATAATTATTTAATTTATGTCCACAAACATAAAAATGACTTATGAGATCTCACATTAAAAGGTACAATGATTTGATTAGTGTGCACCAAACGTAAAAATGACTTATGAAATCTCGCATTAAAAGATACCATAGTTTGATGTGCATGAAACATAAAAACAACTCACGAAATATCTCATTAAAAGATACAATGATTTGATTTGTGTGTACCAGGTATAATTTTTTTTTCATAAAATCTCATATTAAAAGGTATAGTTATTCGATTCGTGTGCACGAACATAAAAAACAAAAATCTCTCATTAAATAATATCATAGTTTAATCTGTATGCACCAAATGTAAAAACAACTCATGAAATCTCCTATAAGATTGGTTCTCACTCTCTCCACCATCAATATAACAAATCCAACAATGAAAATCTAGAAGAAGAAGAAAAATCAAATAGGTTGGTAAAACAAATATACTAGGAAAGTGATTAATCCAAACAATACCAAATTTTGTCAAGTCAATATTCAACATTATGGCTTAACCTTCAAATTATACACCTTATTAAAATGTTCCATATCCTGATATATACATCCCACAATAGCAGAGTCATCAACAAAATCTAGTGTTCGACCAGGGAATTCGCCACCAAATTGTCCACGTAAGGCTCACATATGTTATGTGGGAGGTCACTCATAATTTGTTTTCAGACAACTATGAGAACATCCAAGGCCTACACGAGCAGAGTTGAGAATGATCGATCCCCAATGGTCCACATGTCCATGAGGGACCATGGGGGCTCGATCTTAATCACCGCATTTTGGTCACATAGACATGCTTTATCAATCAAACTTGATTTCTTGTTTCTTTAAGGTCAACATCGTGCTTATGGTAAAGCCTACGGAGGAGTTGAGAGACCTGGATCGAAATCATGATTAAATTAGTATTTATTTAATGGACTTAGTTAAAAAATTAAGTTGGCACGATGATAAGTGCGCTTAATCCTAACACTATCAAAATAGGACAAAAGTACTTATATTTGAATGGATTACAGCAAAAGAAAGCAATCACAAATATAGAAATACCCTTTGTTCAAATAAAAACATATAATTTACCCTTTGGCAAACATGGGGTAAATTACATTTACCATCCTTGAGGTTTGGCAAAAATATCATTCACCCCCGGTAGTTTTAAAAACTATCAAGACCCCCCTAGACTACTAAAAAGACAAAAAAGTACATTGACTTATTTTACTAAAAATAACAAATAAAAATTAAAATAACTGGTTTATTTTAAAAAATTATTCAGACAAATGTATAAATCTTTTGACTCATTGTAATATAATATTCAAACAAAATTTCTCTCACTTTTTATTAAATTATATTATTTTGAAAGAGTTTTCTTGTTTATAAAATTTTTAATAATCAGATTCAAGTTTAAAAATTTTGAAAAATATTTCTAACTACTTAATAATATACTAAGAACTTTTTATAAATTTAAAAAAATTTAAAAGGCAAGAGTGTAGTTTTATATAAATAAAGTAATGAAAATACTTGAAGGATAAATTTGTCAAAAAATATTATTACTTTTGATGATGTCATACCATTAAGGGGTTAGATGTTATATACTTAATTTGGGGGGGCGGGGGGTCTTTGTAGTTTTTCATAGCTACAGGGGGCGATTTGTAGTTTTGCCAAACCTCGGGGGTGGTAAATATAAGTTACCTGGCAAACATGGTCCTGGAATGGCTTGGTATGACACGTAGTCACCTATAATAAACGATGATCAGTTGAATATCTTTGTTAAAAAAATAATTAAATACCGTAACGAAATTTTTAATTACTCCATGTAGTCATAATTTACTGATACAGCATCATCAAGAGTCTCATATTCATAACTAATTAATTAGGGGCAGATTTTATTACAAATCATATTTTTTTCTGCTCCACATAATTTGTTGTATGTGAATCTTGATGTTGCTACAGCTGCAAAAAATTAACTGTATATATGTCCATCCACTTAAACCTGCTAGCCGGGCCCGGTTCGGGCCCACCCAATTCTCGGCCAGATCAATCTGGGCAGGGCCAATTTGGTCCAAAATGCTTGATTCGGACTGGCCCAACCCGTCGTGAATAGTGATTCTATTTTATAAAAAATAAAATTAAACGATATATAAAAAATAAAATTAAATTCAAATTAGTAAGAATATAAAAGAGTTATTATAATATATACACAAGTAAACGATATATCAAAGATTAAGATATATTATATATTTTAAAAAAATATACAATATAAATATAGTCATAGTCATATATTAAGAATATATACAAAAGTAACAAAAGATA
>JBDJHY010252972.1:0-10632 GCA_039654485.1 Withania somnifera
ATGGAAAAATAAGATACCCTATCTGATGGAACCTCTGCCTCTAGAAGGAACACCCAAATAATAACCAAAAGTGTGAGACTTCTTATCTATTCTATCCCTGATCTCTTCTCTCTCTATGATGTCAGCCTTCTTGGCGACCTTAACCATCTTCTGAAATGATGCCCCTTAATAGGATACTCTAAACATCACTATATGAAAGGCATAAGTCAATCCTCGTACAAAACTATGAGTCGTTTCACCCGAATCTATAAGAAGTAATTTGGCATATCTAGATAAAGAACAAAAATGAGTCTTATACTCCACTACTGTCAAACCTCCCTACTCAAACCCCTCAAAACTTAATCGATTCTTCCCCTTCATACTTTAAGGTACATATAAATCATAAAAGACATGTGCAAACTCTTCCCAAGAAACTGGAGAAGATCCAACTTATCTATTTCCCAAGTAAGAACACCACTACTGCATGTTGGCATGGGCCACTACAATATAGTATAATAAACCCCGTGTAAGTCTGTAACCTCATACTCGTAAGTTCACAACAAGTAGATAGTAACTCATATGCCTCATTAGCTCTACCACTATGAAACTGAGGTGGATCGATGTTTTTGAACTTTTTATAGCAACGCTACCCATCATTTGATAATGTTGTCCCAATCACAATCGAGGGTCCAACACGCAGTATTTTCATCCCATCATCTTTAGGTACCAACGGTGGATAACCTATCAGAATCGATACTGCTTTGAGGTCTAAGCCACCACTAAAATTTTTTATCCCTAGGGTGTGTTAGTTGTACCCCCATGTTATGTCAATGTCTCAAACACACCTAAAACTCATAGAAAAGTTTCCTAAGAAGAAGTTTAGCAGTAATATTTAGGGGTATCTTCCCCTCAGCAATATGAACCTTAGGCTCAGGGGATGTTTTTCTATCCTAACTCTTCAATAGTGAGGCACCTCGGGCTTTACCAAGACCCTATCCTCTAGCTTACCTCCAACCTCTAGTCGGTGTCTCCTCAAATAGAGTGGGGATAGACTTAACTCTAGCCATAGATCTATTCCTCACCATCTACCATAGAACAAACTATGTCTCAAAATCCAAATAAATAATCAACACAAGACAAGAGTGAAAGTATGAAAGGAATAATTCCTAAACATTATTGTAGCCTCTTAATATTAGGCAATGGACATCTCTGCACCAATCCGTGTGACTCTACTAAACTTTGTCTTGTACACATGTTAGACCTACAAACATATTACTTTGATACCAATTTTTCATGACCTAAAATCCAAAGTCGTGATGGCAACTATATCAACCCACCCAGATAGATAAGCCAATATAATGTTGTACAGGTAAATATGAAAATAATGAGTCACCAAGAAGAAAAGTAGGTATAAAAAATATAACTAATTAACATCCCAAATATATAGATTCTAAGTTTACAAGCCTCTAAAAAAGATAATACAAATTCGTCAAAATCAAATAGTCTCAAATGTCTCCAATTCTCAACCAAACTAAAATAAATACATTGAGAGGGAAAGTTCATAGTGTCTGCTGGACTATAAGTAGCTACCTTTAGAACTCTAAAAAATCATCCTTAGACTGTGATTTGAGATAGAAAAAATCAATATTCCCCAGGCTCAGAACCTACACAAGTGTAGAAAATCAAGCGAGTGAGTACCAAAAATAAAACAACAGGTATTTAGCAAGTATCTATGGCTAGCTCTAAAATAAAGTGATGATGAACACCACTATCCTTACAACCCGACCACAATCCTCCTAAGAGACCAAGATGTAGAAAATATCATAATCTAGCATTTTATAATGACAAATACAATGTCTAAGGGATAAAAACAATGAACCTGACTATATAGCAAAACCCAACAGTAAAGACCTAAAAGTTAGCTAACAAAATATCATCATAAAGTCGTGCATACTATCATCATAATAATGTGCCAATATTGCCTCAACAGGTATCTCAACAGATAATTATCCAAAACCAATAATAAAATTGGAGACCAAAACATCTCAAGTAATGAGATCACACTCTTGACATATTCCAAGAGTAGGTCTCTCTTATCGAGTTAACTTATAATTCATGGGAAAATCCCACTAGTTGTACAATAAACTCATGGAGGTAGTCCTTTATCACTTATATCAGTCCCCAGTACATGATTCTATCCATAGTAAGACAAATACAACCCATGCAATTGAGAAATAGACTCATGGATAGAAATCTAAAAGTTAAGGTACGACAAAACTATAATCAAGTCAAATATCCATTTCAGTCCCTAACACAAAATTCCAGCTGAGGTAGGTATGGTATATCTAATGTAACCATGAAATAGACTTGGGATAGATTATGAAATGAATATACCAATATTACATGGTAACTCATAACCAAAAGGTAAACATCTCATAAACCAATGTATAACCTTAGTATAGAACCAGTCCATACAATCCTTTAGAACTCCACTCAGTCCCCAACATACAAGTCCAACTGCGATAAGAAGGGTAGATTTAACGCAATAGAGTAAAGGACGGATAGGAACGATTCTAAATGGGTAATACAAGGTAACATAATCATCATAAAATCAAATTGTACCCACCAAGTCTCTAACCCATCTCAATCACATTTAATGTGGCCTTTCTTATTTATTTATCATAACCAGGAGGTATTTCCTGGATATTAAGTCATAAATCCTACAAATAATAAATAGTCAATATAATTTTAGTAGAGGGGCTATTCCATATAAATGCTAAATCAATACTCGATTGGCACGGTACCTAATTGTAATGACCCTTATGGTTATTTTTGTGATTATGTGTTTTCTTGTAGTCTTGATACAGTACCTATCTCAGGTCATTTATGACCTACTAGGTTTTGTAGTTAGGTATCATGGCAGTTCGAAGAGTTATCTTATTTTCCTTATTTTAGAAACTAAACTAGACTTTAGTCAACATTCCTTCAAGATAAGCTCAAAATCAAATTTTGATAGTTTTCAGCTTCAAAATATATATTTTGTTCTAGGTGGACCCTTGGTTTAGGTCTAGAAGCTTTTGGTGTGAGTTTATCTCATTTATGAGATAATAGTTCGATAATAGTTGAATGTTTGACTTCAGTCAACATTCAATAATTGGAGTATTGGATTGAAAAATTGACTGCACCATTGTCTATGTAATGCTAATTTTGGGTAATATAGTATGTTGATTTGCTTCTCGAGATGTCTAGGTTTATTTTAGGATATTTAGTGGATTTTTTGTATTTTAAGTGCTAAGTGTTGACTTGGTCAATGTTTATCCAAAATGACGTCATACTAGAATTTTGACTGTGTTGTTGAGTTCAGAATGTCATTTTTGGTATGTTAGCACTATTATTTTACGTATATAATACTCCTAACTAATTTTGAATCTCTGGAAAGGTAATTCCAACTTGGTTGGAGTTGCTAGTGCAGCATCAGCTGGTTTAGTAACACTTGATATTCCTATTGCAGCTGCGAGGTTGTACATATGGCATCAAGTGGACAGGTGAGGCTTCGCTCCTATGAAGTCCTGGGCTCTCCAGTGACCTTTCCCCTGTGGAAAGTTGTCCACACCTGCGATGTAAGGTGGTTGGGGACTCCTTTCCCCTGTGACCTTCTTATTGTACTTTCGACCTTCTATCCATAGTGCGACCATGCCTGGCAGTATATATTGCCATTTACCTTAAAAAATTATTCACTTTCCCCCTTTTATTCTTATTCTAACATCACTGTAAACTGTAAATTCTAGTATAAATCATAGTAGCAGCTTGGGTAAAGTGTTCTTGGTTGGATTCTTGTGTTTTCATCATCCTTTGTTACGTGTTTTTCCATGAATTATTCGATAATCATGGCAAATTCCTCCAAGAATGGACCTTATTTATTTTTTATAAACTTCTCACCTTAGCTAGTCATTGTGGTTACTTATGGTGTTCAGTGTAGACTTTCATCCTATAGTTGGTTCATCTATTCATTAGTGGTACGTAAATTCACCATATTTTTCTTAAGTTATTTAAAGTTTTGTACTTTCTTGTTCTTCTTATACAAGAAACTTTGAACATGATTCTCACTGGAATATGTTGATTTTCTGAGAATGAGTCCCTGTTGTTTTTGGGAAATCTGTGGAAACTTTTGTTTTTGGGTTCGGTTAGCAGGTCTGGCGGGCTCATTTTATACCTAAATTTTGGTGAATCTCCAAATTCGACATCAATTATACCATTAGATCCATGTTAACATGTATATTCTAATTATACTAGTTTTGATCCCGTATGGAGCTATTTTAAGTCACACAAGCTGATTCTTGTGAGCTATGGAGGTATTTTTTTCTGATGATAAGTTGGCTTCAGCTTACTCATTGGGTACATAATTGTTATAACTATGATAGATAGCATTTTTGGGTTGGGAATGTTAGGTTGAAACTGTGACCCTTATATGCTTATCTTCTTCTACTTCATCTCCCTTTCTAATGGCATATAGCATAATAGGATGCCTCTGAACTAGTATGAGCCTTTTGATAGTCGTAGGGTGACTCTGGAAGTATTGGAAGTTATTGCATGGATTGGTTTTGGGTTTTTCCCTCGGGTTTGGACTGGTTATTGTGTTCTATTAACTGATAGTTATAGACTGCACATGTCTAGGATAGCAGGATAACTGTAGTAATTAACTATGATCATGCATTCATACAGCGCGTGCGCCGAGAGGTTTAGATGTGAGTTGATCTATATTGAGTTTGGGATCTTTTATCACCACTTTTTGAGATGTTATGGCCTTGAAGACTTTTTATATATATAAAAAGTCTAATTGGACTAAAGCTGGTAAATACGGGATTTTCTAATAGATAACACTAAATAAGGGGTTTTGGACTTCTTATAGACCCAGCAGAGCATTGGGTACCTAGTTGACTCCTTTTCTATTTTTTCTAGCCTAGGATTCATAATCGGCACTGGGTATTATCATTTATTACTACTTCTGGCACTTGATTTTGGCTTGTCTTCAGTAGGGAGTACATCTTTTTTTCTATATAATGCTTACCAAGTTAAGATTCTAAGGAACTGTGGCATTAATTTTGAGATTTCATGATTTAGTAGAACTGATATATTGAGACATTATGATATTATGATGCGAGGTTTACTGAGTCACCTCTATGGACCTTATCATTTCAAGTTGATACATCGGACAAGGGGTTACGAGGGAGTAAAGGTATAAAGGGGAAGCCCTTTCATGGGTCCTACCTGCTAGACCTATGGGTACCAAAGAAGGAGCGTACACAAGAACTGTTGCATCTTTATTGTTTTTAGTTTATTACACTTGTTTTCTGTATGAGCTCTCCAGTAATATGGGATTCCAAATGGATGAGAGTTCCTTGTGTGTACTATTCCATTCTTATGGGGTCTTAAGAGGGTTTTTATCTACCTTTATGGTTATTTACAGTTAGTTGTTAGTCATAGTTTATTCTGTGTTAATCATCTTTGTCTAGAGTGCTTACTTTTCATATGTGTACTTGTTATATCTTTGTTTCCATATCCTTGAGGTTAGCAGTACACGGTCGTTTCCCCTAGTCACTCTGGTTATATTTTATTACCTATTTCATGATTACCACTGTTGTAGTGTTGCAAGGACCCCCGGTATGTTCTCCTTATCCTACCTGAGGCCCTGACTTGTTTCTACTGCTAGCATTGCTTATCACTATCAAATTTCTTACCTCTTTCTGTGTAGTTAGCTCCTTGTGTTGTCTTACTTATTTTTGTGACTTACTTTTTTTACCTTTCTGCTATTTTACTACATAATACTTTTATTTTCCTAGTAGGCCCTTAAAGCCTATTAGTTACTCATTGCTTCAGTCACTAGTACTTATACTACACTCTGTATCTTTCGGGTAAAGATCCTAGAATGAGCCACCATCCATGATTACAATGTTCGTATATGGTTGCAGTTGGTTTTGGGGAGATACAGTGTGATCTTAGGATGTCTAGCATTGCCTGCATCTCATCATCTTGTATTTTATCTCTTTTGTATTTTAGAGACGGCTCATGTACTGTAATTATGTATTCTGTACTTTATATCTTTTAGTGTCTTCTATATGCACTGATACCAATTCTTGGGGTGGTTTATTGATTGTATTTATATTATCCTACTTCTCTTATTTCATCTCTTTCTCTTTACTTCTGCTGTTAATAATTATGTGTAACCGTATTTGTTGTCATATCCCATCACCTATGGCTCTGGGATACAGGGTTGGTTCGCCTACTAGTAGGAGAATAGATGCCATCATGACCTAAGAGATTGAGTCGGGACATCGATCCTCATATGTGTACATTATGGTAATATCAGAACAAACCTCAGACCTTACCTTTATATCATCAATAGCCTCAATCATAGCGATATCGGTATGAACCTCGACCCTTGATTTCATATCCACATTACCCTCATATCATGTTAATTCCAGACAAACCTCATCCCTTGATTTTATAACATCAATAATTACTGTACCATATAAAAATCAAAAATCAAACCACAATCACTATATCGTGAGTAAAATGAATATGACATAATGAAAGTGAACAAATCAACAAGGGGCTCTGTAGGATAGTGGGCTTAGTCAGTCCAACATAGGTTGTTAACCAAGAAGTGGGAAATCCACCAACTATAATATCAAATCATTGAAATAAGATCCATACACGAGTATAATCATCAATTAAATAACAAACGAGTGCATTAAACCCCATTTGGGTATAAAAAATACTATGCAGCATCTCAATTCAATAGAGGATAACAAATTAAGCCTTTATCACCATTTTTGTTTCGGTATATTAACCATGCATGCTTGACTCTAGTGTTCGAATGAATACTCATCACTTCACCCAACCACAAATATTCCCCTTTATTTACAATTACAAGAATATAACACATAAAATCCTAAGACACTTTGTAGAAAATTCATAACCTCCACTTGTCTTAAAAGCAAAGAAAATAATCAAGAGCCTCTGAATCTGTGGAATAGAGTCAAGTATGGATTTTCCATAAGAATCATGAAACATAATACCAATATTTATATTTTTAGGTCAAAAATTCACTAAAAAGTCAAGTCCAAAAACTTATTTGAAAGACAAGAATTTTCATGAAATACTTATACTAGGGAATTCAAGTATCAGTTGCATCAAAGATAAGTTTAATTTGTCATATAAAATCCGAATTTTCCAATTAAAAGATTGGGTCTCAAAACCCCAAATTGAATCTTACAAAAATTAAGAGAAAGATGAACCCATGTTCATAAACTAAAAAATAATATGTAATTTGATAAAAAAAATCATACCATGATTTAAATTCCTGGAACAATTTAATCACCAAGTTCTTTCCCAAATATAAAATCTACCAAATTGTTTAAAAAGGGTTTTAGAACTAAAAGAAATGGTAAAAAAGTAACTTTCAAGACTTATATATGGGCTTAAGGCCATATAAAAATACTAGATTCATCACGACCAATTTCTTAGGTCATGAGGGCACCTACATCACACCGAGAGTGAACTACCCACTGAAACTTAATTCGCCTATTTGGTTGGACTTGATTTCCACTAAGATATAATCTACAGGTTGATCCCGAGTCTTGGCAATTTTTCCTAATGACTAGTGACATCTACTATGAGATATGATCGGGGAAGGATTGTACGGGCACTATTGACCTCCGTTGTGATATTATGATCGGAGCATATGGTCACTATTGACCTCAGCTGCGAGATTACGACTGGGGGGGAGAACACTGGAACTATTAACCTTCATTGCGAGATTATGAAAAAAGAGGGAGCGTACAGGCACAATTGACCTTCGTAGTGAGATTATCACTAAGAAGGGACCTACAGGAACTATTAACCTATGCTGTAAGATTATGAACTAGGGAGGGTGTGTACAAGCACTATTTAATTTTCAGGACCCCTTTGCATTACATCTTTATGCATTGAATTGTAATCTCCGGGACTTACGAGAGAGTACCTGTTAATTTACTTGGTTTCTTAGTTTATAATGCCTGGAAAACTATCACACCATCAAGGTTATTCACAAGGAGTCAAGCTAGGGACCTTCAACAATTCCAACCATTGTTCAAGAAAAAAGATGTGTTAGAGGCCATTGAAGAGCCATACGGATTGATCTATAGTGTGTGGAAGGTTGAAGAAGACTTTGTGGACTTAATTTGTTAGCCCCAAAAGTATAAGGACCTATGTCACTTTAGGTCACTTTTGGGCCTAAGTGTAATAAGAGAAACTTGTACCTCTATATATAGTGGCTTCATTCAAATTTTCATTTAGTTCATTTTGGTTGAAGAAACCATTTTTGGATTTTAGCAATTTAGTTGAGATTATAATAGCTTAGTTAGCCACTCTAAATTCCTAGTTTTTGTTCTTTAAATTCACGTAAACGTTGATGAGTAATTAAGGTGGGTGCATCCTTAATTTCTCGAAAGCATCTTTGTTCAATCGATCGACCGATCTTCCATTTGTGGGTGTATCAAATAGGTTGTTGCATGTCTTTTGATTTTGGAATTCATTTACGGTAAGTTTTTTAATTGAATTCTGAACATCCTTTATTTTTGGTTCTTCATCTTCTTCTTCTAATTTCGTATTCACGGACCGTATCACAGGCCATATCACTAGTTGTACCTACTCGTAGTATAGGATGCAGATCGAGTTTGGTTTCTTATAGTCTATGTTTCTCCTATTTTCTATGGTAGGTATCATTTATGCACTTATAGTACTTGCCGCTAGTTTATCTTACTATTGGTTGTATCCTCTTAATTATCCTTCCTAGTGTTGATTACGTTGGAGCTTCATGTATATATCGTGTTTGGTCATGATCTGCTTGTGGCCCAGGGTCTAGGTGTCACACCGTGATAGGATTTCCCTTCACACTTGTTAGTTGATATTGCACACATGGATAGCTGACCCTTTACTGCACTAACTAGATATTACTGCATTTATCCCTTTTCGATTGTACATTATGTGCCACTTCCCTAGTTGTTTTGATTACTCTTTACTTTCCTTATGCTTACTTTTTCACAGTCGACCTATGATGCCTACCGTGTACCAGTTGTCTTAGTACTCATGCTACACTTCAACATCTTTTGTGGTACAGATTATAGTATCATTCAGTAGATCGGACGTGATCATGCAAGATAGTTGGTGTTGTTCCAGGAGATTTCGATGATCAGTGGGTGTCCTTGCTGGCCGGTTTTCCTTCCGTTATCATTGTTGTCCTTGTTGATTCATAGATAGTTATTTTTGTACTTCTACCATATTGTGGGTTGTATTTTTGGTACTTTTCTACATATAGATGCTCTGAAGCCACGATGTCAAGTTTTGGGGAGTTAGTTTCGCTTATGTATTTCCATGTTATGTGTTTGTTTCTTATTTTCGTCTTCCTTCGCCTATTCTTTTGGTTCTTGGTACTATACCATCGCTTTACACTCTGGGCCGGGGTTAGGCTTATCTACAAATAGGGTGTAGATACTCAATTTTTGAGACGTGACAGCACGGTGCCCAATCCTCATATATGCACATTATTATAATGCAGGAATAAATCTCGACCCTTACCTTTATATCATCAATAGACTCACATCACAATAATTTTGGTAAAAACCTCGACCCCTTGCTTTCATATCAACATTACCCTTATATCATGGAAATGTTGGTATGGATCTCGGCCCTTTTCTTTCATAACACTAATGATTACTTTACTATATAAAAATCCAAAATCCAATAGAAATTATAATATCATGAGTAAAAGGTATATGACATAGAAAAAGTGAATAAATCAACATGCCCCCACATGAGCAATCTATAAAATATAATCTCAACTCATGGAAATAAAATCCACACACTGTTATAATCATCAGTAAAATATCACTCAAGCGCATAAAACCCCATCCAAGTATCACAAATACTATCTAGCATATCAACTCAATATAGGATAAAAAATCAAGCCTTTATCATCATTTTTATTTCTTTATTTTAACCCCGCATGCTTGACTCTAGTGTCCTGGTGAATACTCATCACTGCACCCATACATACACTCCCAAATATTTTTGATTACTCCCAGTTACAAGAATATAACACATAAAATCCTAAGACACTTTGTAGAACAGTCAAAACCTGCATTTGCCTTAAAAGCGAAGAAAACAATCAAACTTGGGTCTTCCTTTTGCGTAGAGCATTCAAATCTGCAAAATCTAGTCAACTATGATTTTTTTCATAAGAAATATATAGAATAATACTAATATTTATATGCTTCAAATCAGGTCCTAAATTCTTCTAAAAATGCAAAACAAATCATGAAATTTAAGTAACTCATACTTAAGGAAATTTAAATCTCAAGTTTAATCCAAAATTGAGTTCTATTTATCAATTGAAATCTCATTTTTTCAATTAAAATATTGGGTATCAAAATCCCAGAGTGAATCTTATAAAAATCATTAAATAAAGCTAAATCTATGTTCATAAACTGAGAAATAAATAGTAATTTGATGAAAAATCTCCTGAGAGTTCAATTTTTTGAAAACTTTAACCATCAAGTTCTTCCCTAAGAGTAAAATCTCCCACAAAATATTTGATGGGGGCTTGGAACTCAA
>JBDJHY010252993.1:0-20188 GCA_039654485.1 Withania somnifera
AGAGCCTACTAAAGATATAAAGTACAAGATGAATGTAAATACAATACAACATCCGTCTCTAAAATATCAAAGAGATAAAATAAGGCTGATGAGATTTAGCTAAGTTTGGACGTCTCAAGCTTAACATGTATCCTAGAAAGTCTATGACAATAAGGCATGAAAAATGAGGTCCGGGATAGGTGATAGTATTCATATCTATACCAGGAAGACGCAAGTGTAGTATGATTACAAGTCTCCAAAGTAATAACTACCCAGTTTTCTATGAGGTCCCACCAGGTATCTAGCAAGTATAATCATAGTAAATTAGTAGATGTAAAGAAAGAGGGCCACAAAACCAATAGGTCAGCACAGTAAGCTATATATACAAAAAGAAGTAAGAGACAAATAATGTAAAAGTATCCCTATCTAGATCATAGAGCATGAACTCAGGTGTAGTGACCCTTACCATTATTTAGGTGTTTTCCATGTTATCTTGTTCTCTAGTGCTTTCTAGTATCTTTATTAGGTAATTCATGACCTGCTGGGACTTGTAGTCTGGCTCCCTGGCGGTTCAGTTGAGATGTATCTCACTTTGCCTATTTTAGAGCCTAAATTAAGGTACTCATTGAATTTAATCAACATTCCTTCAAGATGCACTCAGAATTGGATTCTGGTAGTTCCTTTATCTCTAAAGTACCAACTATGGTATACAAGAACCTTTAGTTTGTGTCTTGGGGTTTTCATTTTGAGCTATTATATAGAAATTTTATTCATTAAGAGTTAAGAATTATCCCAGAGTTATTGCATGGTGATCAGAGTGTTGGAATGGGATTTTGACACTTTTATCGGCTCCAAAATGGTAATTTTAGGCTGGTAGGGGTGTTGGTGCTCTTCCAGGGGAGTCTGGTGTCATTTTGTTGCCTTGGTGGCTTAGTGTGATTTTTGTTGGTTTTGATGCTTGTTGGTTCCAAGGGTATTTTTTTTAAATGACCTCAGTTGGTTGTTTTGACTATTCCATTAGATCTAGAATGTCGTTTTCATGTTGTGTGCATATTTGCTTTGCTGAACTGGGCTTGGAATGCTTGATTTAGGCCCCTCGAAGTGTTTTTTTAGTTGTTGGGACTTGTAGGCACAGTTCTCCCCAACAAAAGGATTAGTCAAGCTCGTGATGTCTCCCTAGCAAACATGGGGTCCACCCTGTGAAGGCTGCTCAGGGGCAAGGGGTCTCTCTTGTGACCCTTCCTCTACCCAAGAAATGCCTCTCCTACGCCCTTCTCTTTACCCCAGCAGTCGCTTTTCTATGGTAAAGGGCTCGCCCCCTCGACCTCGATCTCTTCCCCTACAACCAAGTTTAAATAATTTCTCCTTCTTCATTTTTTCTCATTTCCCATAATCATTTCTGCCATTGTAGAACAGAAACAACTAGGTAATGAAGTCTTAAGCCAAGATAAGTGTTAAAAGATACTTGGGGTGCACTGTTGACCATATCCTTCATATTTTCTTCGAGTAATTCCCTCTAATTTTTCCCTTTTTAGCATTGTACAGAATGTTTATTAATCCACTTTATGAACTCAATTTATCCTTCATTCTTTATCATTTTGAGTTTAATTTTATACCAGGTGCTGGTACCTTGGGTTTATTTTTACGGATTCTGGTACCACAAGTCTGTTTTAGGCCTAATTTATGGCTTCATATTTTATTAGTTTTGAAGAAGTTCAAGGTTGTTTTCTATTAGTTAGACTGATATTTGAGGTTTCAGCATCACAGTCGTCGGAAGACAGTTGTCTCCATGGGTTGTTTTCTCTTAGTGTGTAGCCTACATAATTGCATTGAATATATTCCTTGGTTTGGATATTCTAGGTTGGTACCATGTACTTGGAATACTTCTTCTCTCCCCTTTCATTCCTTATTTCTCGATTGGCGTTTGGTGTAATACGACACCGGTGACCTAGTTCTGACCTTATGATGGATGTAGGGTGACTCTGGAAGTAGTAGAATGCTGATGCATGGATTGGTTTTTTGGGTTTTTGCCTTGTATTTGGGCTGGTCTCTTGTGCTTCTAGATTTATCCTAATCAAGCTTATACAGGGTATAGGTTAGCTGTAGATATTACTTATGTAATTGCATTTATACTGCGAGAGAGTCGGAAACTCTGTTCTGAGATTGCATTTGAGGATGGGGCTCGTATCACCATTTTTCTTATGTGGGTGAGCCATGGAGGCTGGTTACCCTATAATAATAATAATAGAAAAAATGTAATAGAATGTATATTTTTAAAAATAATCTAAAGTAACAAATCTTTTTACTCTCTTAGAATTGGTTGTGTACTGAGCGCCCGATACACCTTTTTTCCCCTAATTTAGACCAAGTTTCATGCCTTGGCACCAGGTATTATCACTTTCTACTTATGTTGGGACTTAAGACTGACTTTGTTCGGCAGTGAGTACAACCACTGGAACTTGCATCTGATTTGGCGCAATAATAAGTACAACTTTTCTATACGTATCACGCCTGCTGATTTGGGGACCTTGAATATTATTATATTAAGGCATGGGGTGCCCTGAGTTGCCCAGTTTATGGCACAATTAGACTATTAGATGGAGGCATTGTATGCAAGACCATGAGACTCCCTGAGACTTTATGTCATTGGTATGTAAGATTATTGTGATGTTTGTTATATCCATGGACCTTGCCTCTAGGATGCCTATGACTAGAGGAGGGGTATAGGTCAGAGTAGGGATATATGAGGTTTAGCCCTTCCGTGGGTCCTTCCTTCTAGGCCTTTAGGTACTGGAGGATGAGTATACATAGGAACTATGGCATTGCGTCGTTATGTTACTTCTTTGCATTATTTTTCTTTAGTGTAGCCCCGGTAGTATGTGGATGCCGATGGGTGAGCGTGACTTATGTGTATGCTTCCATTCTTCTGGAAGCTTGGTAGTGTTAATTTACTTACTGTATTACTTTATTTACTATTTGATCTAGTTTTAGTATTTACTATCTGACCTTCTTCACTTTATGGCTTACTTGTTTGTGATACTATTACCTTTATCATCCCCTTTTGTATCTTGAGGTTAAGGGTATACCGCCCATGTCCCTTTTATTTCCTGTGTTACTCGTTCTTTCTACTTTTACTATTATTATTTCTGTATTTCTACAATATCATTGGTACGTTCTTCCCTTTTTATCTGTGATCCCATTCTATGTTTTAGCTAGCATTGACCATGTTCTACATGTCTCTTTTATCCTTGTTTGAGTAGCTAGCTTTCCGTGTCATATTACTTGCTTCCATGACCTTACTTTCTTGTATTCCTATTATTTACTACTCTTATGTTTGTTATATGCCCAGTGGACTGTGAAAGCCTACTGGATATTGGTTGCTTCTACAACTTGTACTCATACTACACTTCTATGTTTTCCTAGATATAGATTCAGGTGTGGGTTATTCTGTTAATGTAGTTGATCATTCTAGCTAGCTGAATTTAGAGGTAAAGGTTGAGCTCCTAACATTCAGAATGACCTGCATCTCTTTTGTATATCTTTTATCTGTTTTGTATTCCCAAGACAGATGTATATGTTGTACTTTTATATATAATTATATTCTATACTTCGTGGTAGCTCATTAATACACTGATAACAGGTCTTGGAGGGGTCTTATTGACTGTGTAGCATGATATTGCCTTCATTATTCTATCTTTCCATTGTTATTGTTGCTTTACTGTACTTGTGCATAATTTATTTGTTGTCTTAGCCCATTACTTACGGCTTCGGGATACATTGTTAGATCTCCTGCTGGTGGGATAGTAGGTGCCATCATGATCTAAGAAATTGGATCATGAACGCTTGGTATTAGAGCATGTTTTTGAACTTATGTCGGTGTTACATGAGCAAGTGTCTAAGTAGAATCCTACGGATTGGTAAAGTTGAAGCCTATATATTTTCTTTGGGAAGCTATAGTGGCATTTAGGAAATGACTTATCTTTCGTGACTCCAAGTTGTATGTCTTTTAATTTATGGTTCCTAAGAACTCTTCTGAAAATTCATTTGTTCGCCTTCATTCTTCACCAGGTTGTACATGTGCGGTCTTTAGTGAGCATAGGTGAGTCTTTTATACCAGTGGGTAGGGATCCTGTAAGGGGCCGAGGCAGGGACTGAGTTAGAAGCGAAGAACATGCCAAAGACACTGCGCCCATCAGAGCTTTGGATGTGGGTAGAGGGTCATGCCCGACCACAGACTAGTGGCGAAAGATATTCAGTTTCAATGCCCAGTGGCCCAGGGTCAGCTTTGATACCAGTTGGATTATAAGCCACTTGTTCTACAGAGCCTGTTTCTTGAGATTTCAAGTTTAGTTAGGGATGAAGCATCAGTGGGGGTATCTCCCAAAATGGGGAGTGGTTCGCAGGAGAAGAGGGAGTTCACCTACAACAGGGTTAGATGTCTATCACAGAGTATGATGTTTTCTTTTATGAGTCTGTTAAAAGCACTGCTGTGATTTTGCTTATTGAGCAGGACAAGGCACGGAGAATTGCCAATGGACTGATTATTCCCCTTCAACTAGCAATGAAGCCCTTGATAGTGGAGGATGACTCATTTTCCTAGGTTGTGGTCCATGTGAGGTTTGTGGAGGGATTGTGCCAATAGGATTACGACAGTAGTGATCGAATTACTCGTAAGCCAGATGATGTTAGTGTACATTTTTTAAGGAATATATTTTAACTAGTATTTTTGGAAATTTAGATATTATCGAAGTAGTCTCCGATGGAATCACAGGTAGTTTAGACCCTACTACATACTTCAGTTGGTGTTCATCTAAATGTTAGGGTTCAGAGTTTCAAGAAGATAGTAGGTTGTATTTTTTCTAGGCTTTAGTCTCGAATGGCCATTTTTGTCTGACGAAGACCTTTTGGTAATGCAAGAGGTTGGGATTGTGCCTATAGTATGGTAGATTTGGTCATTATTCTAGGGATATCCCCAGGGATGGATGTGCTATGAGTGTGGAGTTATAGGTCATGATGGTAGAGAGATCCCCTGAGGCGGGTGGTTTAGTTTTCATCTCCGATAGTTCATGGTTCTACTGAGTTATTGTTTCCATCAGTTAGAGGCAATACTTGGGGGGGGGGGGAGGGAAGATGCTCGAGGTAGTGCTTAGTGTTGCGAGAAAGGTTTCGGGGTTAGTGTCTAGTTACTCGCGTTCAGGATATGCCTATTGTTACTTCGACTTTTGCAGAGGCAGAAGCTGTGGAGGTGGAGATCGTAGGTTTGATTCCACCTTGCTGTTAGCCAGTTCGACTTTTATTTGATTGCTCTTTGTCATTCTTTCTACCTATGTTCTTATTTTATTTTCCCCTATTTTTGTTGTTGGTTATTGATCCATGGATTAATAACTAATTCTTTCTATTTTATAACTAATTTTTTTGCAGTGGATTTTGGTGCTAAACCCGATTGGGTAGCTTGTTAAGGGGCTTGAATATGTTACGACATGTATATGCTAGACCTGGTTTTTTATAGTTGAGGGACATCATTGGTAGCTGGGTTGTTTGGTTGGTAGCATGTTGTATCTCCAGGGCGTGGACAAGTTACCTTTTTTTCTCTGTTTAGTTCTCAATGGTTGCACCAAGAATGCTACCTTAACTAGGTCTAGGAGGTCCTCCATTACATGGATGGGTCCCGTAGACACTTGGGATCATCTTTCTCTTTATGGCTAGGAATGTATTTTCTATGCCACTTGGCGTAGCTAGGAATCATCGGCGATAATAAAATTGGTGCTTGCTGGTTACTTTAGTTTCTGTATGCTATGTTATAGTAGTTGTTTTGACTGACCCACCTGAACACCACCTATGTATGAGTTTGTCTTGTCTATTAAGTTTGATTCACGTCTCGATTCTATCCCTATTTATTTTTGGAGGTTGGATTAGTTTCCTTTAAGTCCTATGGTTTGAACTATCATAGGTTACGAGGTATATCTTCAGAGATTTAGTAGGAGGTGTGTTGGTGTGCTTTCCTCATTGATGGATCTTTTCTTTTTAGTAGTGGATTAGAAGTGTGATTCTTGAGTTACACAATATGGTGGTGTAATGGCTCAGAGACAACTAGTTATCCTTGATTTGATTGGTGTAAAATTCACATGTTATTTAAGCTTTGTTGGTTCCTAAATGAAAGTCCGTAGTTAGTACTAAACTGGGGGTTCATTAGGTGTGACTATAATAGTACGATTGTGTATCATAACATTAGTATGGTAGATACAATCAATTTTAGAATCTGCAGGTGATTAGAGTTGTTTTTTTACTTTCAGCGGTTGCTGTATTTTTTGATGGTGCTATATCTTTTGTAATTTCTGGATAGGGTGTCTTATTCCTAGTTCAGGTAAGGTGAATGGTTTCAGTATGTGATATTTTAGGATTTCAGTGTGATGCAAGATTACCTGGTCTCACTTGGGAGTGGTTCTGCATTGGTTGATAAGGATAACGTCTTCTTTGAGTTGGGATGATTTTATCATTGCTTAACGGATAGAGTTGGTCTAATAGTTTTAAGGAGTCAAGAGCTATTGTGTTGTAATGTGTTCAAATATCATCTTGAGGATGGGTTAGCACAATGTGTTAGAGTTAATGGTGTGATTGTGCATAGAAAAATTTGGGTCTTTTCCTTAATAAGGGTTTTACGGTGTTCGTCTGAGACTTGAGTGGAGGCATGTTAGGACATATTATCCTTGCTTGTAGGAGTGGTTTGGAAAATACTAGGAGGTGTGTTATGTTTGAGCTTTATTTGTTTATGATTAGTTTTTCCCAGGATAGTCAGTTCTGGATTGCTGTTCAATTAAATGGTATATCAGAGTTGCAATTGTTTAGTGGGTTTAAGGATTTTATTCGAAGGTTCAATGAAGCGCGGGTTATATTATTGAGCAATATATAGGACCACACCAGAACTGTGGCATGTGTGGTTGTTTTACTTTTCTGCATTTATTTTCCTCAGTGTACCTCGAGTAGTATGTGGATGTTGACGGGTGAGTGTGATTTCTGTGTACGCTGCCATTCTTTTGTAGGCTTGGCCTTTTTAATTAACTTACTGAATTACTATATTTACTATTTAAGCTAGTTTTATTCTTTACTATTGGATCTTATTTACTTTGTGGGTTACTTGTACATGACGCTGTTTGCTTTATCATCCCCTTTTGTATTTTGAGGTTACCAGTATACCACCCATATCTCCTTTATCTCCTGTGCTACCTATTCTTTGTGCTTTAATGTTATTGTTTTTGTATTGCTGCAAGGACCCCGAGTACGTTCCTCCTTTCTTACCTGTGATCCTATTATATGTTTTAGCTAGCATTGACTATGTTTTATTTGTCTCTTTGCTCCTTGTCTATGTCGCTATCTTTCCCTGTCATATTACTTTCTTCCATAACCTTAATTTCTTGTATTCCTGTTATTTACTTCTCTTTCTACCTAGTGGCCCCTCAAAGCCTACTGGGTACTGGTTGCTTCGGCAACTTATACTCATACTAGACTTGTTTGTCTTCCTAGATGCATGTTCAGGTGGGGGTTTCATCGTTGACGTCACCGGTCATGCTAGCTAGCTGGCTTCAAAGGCACAGGGTGAGCTCCCAGCTTTCAGATTTACCTGCATCTCTTCCGTATTTCTTTTGTCTCTTTTTTGTTTCTGAGATAGATGTATCTATTGTACTTTTAATTATAGTTGTATTTTGTACTTTGTAGCAGCTCATGCATACACTGATACCAGGTCCTGGGATGTCTTCATTATTCCGTCTTTTCATTGTTATTGTTGCTTTTCTTTACTTATGTGTAGCTTACTTGTAGTCATAGCCCATCGCTTAGGGATTTGGGACACATAGTTGGTTCTCCTAATAGTGGGATAGTAGGTGCCATTAGGTAGGGAAGATAGTGAGAAATCGGGTCGCGACATCAGGTAGGGAAGAAAGACAAACCCGGGATCCTTGCAGTAGTACAATAATAATATAGAAAGAAATATAAGACAAATATAAAAGGAATCTAAGGGGAAAGGGCGGTGTACTGATAACCTCAAGGATATGGAAAGGAAGTATCACAAGTAAGAATACGGATGGATAATCCCCATAAAGTCAGGATGATCACAAGTAGAATCTAAAATTAAAACTAGCAGTATATAAAGCAGTAAAGGAAGATGAACCCTTACAAGCCCCCCAAAGAATAG
The DNA here is from genome assembly GCA_039654485.1 of Withania somnifera. Lineage (NCBI taxonomy): Eukaryota > Viridiplantae > Streptophyta > Magnoliopsida > Solanales > Solanaceae > Withania > Withania somnifera. The sequence goes on from JBDJHY010252993.1 coordinate 8,168, forward strand.
AAGAGTACACACAAGTTAAGCTTACCCATCCAGCATCCCATACTACCTGAGGGTTTATACAGAAAACAAGTGCAATAAAGTAAATTCAAACACAATGATGTAATAACTCCTATGTATGCTCCTTATTTAGTATCCACATATCCGACAGATAGAACCTATCGAAGGGCAAGCCTCGTATATCCCTACCCCGACCCATACCCCTCCCCTAGTCACTCGTAGCCATTAGAAAGGTCCATGAAGGTGTAAAACCACGCAATGATCCATAACATCTCAAGGTATCTCACAACTAGGTATCAAGCACCACCGTATATCAGTATCACCGTACTAGGGAACCTTGGTAGCTTCGTGCCACAATGTCCTAATGTCTTAGTAATCTGAGTCTCATCTCAATAAGCATGATATAGTATGAAAAGGATGTACTCACTGCTGAATATCAATCAAAATCAAGCCTCGACAGTAATAGTAAATGATAGTACACAGTGCTACGTTGTGAATCCTTGTCTAGAATGAGTAGAAAAGGTAGTATTGGGTGCCCGACAGTTAACCGGGTCTAATTTAAGTAGAAAACCTCTTATGTTATTATGATTTATTAGAAAAACCCAATTACACAAATTTTATTCCATTTAGCCATTAATATATGGAAACCAACCTACAAGGTCATACATTCTCAGAAAATGGTAATAATAGGCCCCCGACCTCAAAGCACAACTCTTAGGAGGTTGAACCTCATGGTGATCACACTATATGAATGCATATCACAAGCAATACTACAACTATCCTATGCCTTGCACAGGTTCAATATAAGTTATCAGCTAGCAACACACATCAACCAACCCATACTTGAGGGAAAAACCCAAAATCCAACCCATACATCAGTATTCTATACTTCAGAGTGACCCTATAACTGTCATAAGGCCAATACTAGGTCAAGACATTGTATTACATCAAGGACATTTAGAAAGAAAGAGATGAAGTAGTAGAGAATAAACTGTCAAGGGTCATTGTATTAACATAATAAACCCATATCATGGATGCTATTTAGCATAATTATGCAAATCATACCCCAGAGTGAGCCCAAGGAGCCTACTGTCATCTGGAAAAAGTAGCACTGCGACACACAAGTATCATCTTGTCTAACGCAAAACATCTCCAAATCGCCTCAAAACTAATAAAATAAAAATCTGCTAACTAGTATGAATCTAAAAGCATATTCATATCGAATTTTTGACTAATTTTTGAGTAGGTCGCTAAACGGGGCCTAAAATGAGCTTGCAGGACCTGCTAACTGGATCCTAAAATGAAATTCACCACGGAGTTCCCTGCCAATAACTAAAACTCATGCTCAGAAAATAAGTATCATTTAATTAAGAATTGGGCTATAAAACGCTTGGAGAATAAGTAAAAAAATATGCAAAAATTTATATATTTTATACTAAAGAAACAGGTAATTTACGTACCAAAATGGAGAAGAGAGGTCAGCTACAGGGTGAAAACTAACCCAATGCACCAACTAGAAGATAGTAACAAGATGGAATTCAAGAATTAATAGGGATTAAAAAGAATTCATCAAGGCCTTCAATGAGGATCCACTATTTTTTATAGAAATATCAAGGAGAAGGGAACTTACCAAAGGGTAGAGGAGTTCAAGAGTTGAGCTAGGATAAAAACCACCAACAAACTACTGTGATTTTTCAACAATTTTAGCACTTAGAGTGAGAATTAGAGTGATAAAGGTAAGTTGAAAATGGCTAAAACCACGAGGTTGCAGAAATACTTAGTGCTTGTAAACTAGACTTCGCGTTCGCGGTGGAGGGCTGCATTTGCAGTCCTCAGGGAAAATAACCCTCCACATTCGCATTCAGGGGACTCCTTTTGGTAAGGGTACATGAGGTCATGCCTTCGTGTTTGTGGTCAGGGGACCGCGTTCGCAGAGCTTAGAGTAGGCCAACCCTTTATGATCGTTGTCAAGTACCGCATTTGCGAAAGATATTTAAGGGCTGGACTAGATGTAGTTTTGACAGCAAAAACCAGCATTTGGCAATGGTTTCAAACAACACTAAAAATTGGTTCACAGTCAGATATACATAGATGAAAAGTGCATACGCACCTAAAATGAAAATTCCATACTCAATGGCGCAGTCAAAATATCTATACGGGGTTCATTTTGGAGAAATATTGACCAAGTCCGCACTTAACCCAAAAATTCCCAAAATCCACAAAAGAACCTCAAATTCACCTCGTACAACTTGGGAAACAAACCAACACTCTCCCTAACCCAACCTCAACATTTTAGAGCTAATGACACAGTTAGATTTCTAATCCGATGCTCCAATCATAGAATGTTGATCAAAGTAAAAAATTCTACTTTTGATCAACTATTATCCCGTCAAAAAAGATAAACTCACACTAAAAGATCCTAGACCCAAACAAAGGGTGTACCTCAGCCAAAGTCCATGCTCTGGAGCTAAAAGAATTGTCATAATTCAATTTTGAGCTCTTCTTGAAGGAATGTTGACTAATGTCAACAATTCCCTTAGTTTAGGCTCTAAAACAGGAAAAATGAGATGACTCTCAACCAAACTGCCAGGGAGACAAACTACCAGTCCTAACAGGTCTTAAATGAACTAGGGAAGCTACCAAAATTCTCCAAAAGACAAGATAACATGTAAAAAACATAAATAACCATAAGGGTCATTAAAACATCCACTATTAGAAAAAGACTTTCATCCTTGAAAGTCAAGAAAATAAAGGAAAAAAGGGATGGAAGGTACGTGAAGGCTTGAACAACTGCGGATAATGTATCCGCATCTTACTCTCAGCCTCCAGGTAGCCCCCTCGAATAGCCGGTGTGTGCACTACACCTTAACTACAAGTATCTCTCCGAAGCTCAACCTATTACATATTTGGATAAGATAGAAATTGACTCTTTAATGAGTTATAGGCTCTCATCCAATTGTACTGAATCCCAACAAAGCATATGCGACTCATTCGGAACATAATTCTGCAACATTGATACATGAAACACCAAATGAATGGCTGAGCACCTAGGAGGAAAGGCTAAGTGGTAGGAAACATCCCCAACTCTCTCAAGAATCTCAAATTACCTAATATACCTAAGATAAGCTTGCCCTGCCTACCAAACCTGATAACACCATTCATAGGAGATACCCGTAGGAACACTCGTTGATCTGCGTTCTCTTTTGCCTACTATGCACTGCTTGCAGTCTAACCTGAATCATCCAAACTAGATCAAGAGAATACAAAAGGAAATATGTAACCTAAACTCTAGCCTCAAGACCATCAAACCACCCAATAGGAGACCTAAACTGCCTACCATATAATACCTCAAACGGTTCCATTTGAATGCTGAAGTGGTAGATGTTATTATAAGTGATTCTCTGCCAAAGATACTTGTTGGTCCTATGAACCTCCAAAATCTAACACACAAGCTATCAACATGTATTGTAGAACCTGAATAGTCCCCTCGGACTGACCATTAGTATGAGGGTGAAATGTTGTGCTAAGATGAACCTCATACCCATCTCTCACTGAATAGTACTCCAGAACTGGGAGGTAAACTTCATACCATGATCTGAGATAAAGGATATTAGAACCCATGCAATAGAACCACCTACTGAAGATAAAAATGAGCCAACCGCTCTACACTATACGATGAATCAACTAGGATGAATTATGCTGACTTAGTTCATTAATGATAACCCAGATTGAGTCATAGCTTCTGGAAGTATGTGAAAACTCATAAATAAAGTCTATAGTCACACTTACTCAGTTCCAAATAAGAAAGGAGAGTTTCTACATCAAACTACCTAGCTGCTAGTTCTCGAACTTAACCTGCTATCAATTCAAACACCACGAAACATACTCCAAAATATCCCTATTTATCCCACTCCACTAATACAATTACTGCAAGTATGGTATATCTTACCTTCACCCAGATGAAACCAATACCTTGAGCTATGAGCCTCATGCATAATCAACTAAACTAAACCATCAACCAGTGACACACAAGTACAACCACCATACCTTAAAACCTCATCTGAATCAATAGAAGCCTTATAAGCCTCACCAGATAATACCTGATCATAGAGAGTACTCAAATGCTGATCCTCTAGCTGCCGCTCCTGAATCTGATCAAGTAGTAAATAACAAGCCACAACGCATGCCAAAACCCTCATAGAGTCTATCAAATCCAACCTGACCAACCGGCTAGCTAAATACTAGATGTCTAAGGTCAATAGTCTCTCTAGAACTGATAGTGCCACCAAGATACCTATACTGACTATCTTCTACCTCAAGGAATCTGCTACCATGTTTGCCTTGCTCGAATAATATAGAATAGTAATACCATAGTCCTTTAGTAGCTCAATCCGTATCTCTACCTCAAATTGATTTCCTACCGGCTTATAATGTAAAAAAGGATACGATGGTCAATATGTATCTTACTAGAAACTCTATACAGATAATGCCTCAAGATCTTTAGCATAACTCCAAGTCATAAGTGGGGTAGTTATGCTCATGAAACTCAGACCTCCATGCATATGCAATAACTCAGCCCTACTATATCAGAACATACCCTAAGACAATATTCAAAGCGCCACACTACACAGAAAAGCTCTAGTATTCAATCAAAATTATCAAGACTGATGTTGATGTAAAGAACTCTTTGAGTCTAAAAAACCATACCTCACACTCCTCAGACTACTAAAATGGAACATCCTTCCTAGTCAGTAGTCAATGATGTAGCTAATCGATGAAAATCCCTAAAAAATCTATCTATTGTAACCTGCTAACCCAATAAATTTCTAAACCTTAGTAGGAGAGCCAGTCTCGGCCAATCACGTATTCCCTAAATCTTTGCTGGGTCCATCATAATCCCATCCTTAGATACCACATGTCCTAGGAAAGCTATAAACTCCAACAAAAACTCACAGTTAGAGAACTTGGCATAATGAAGATGCTCTCTGAAAGTCTGGAGCACAGTTCTCAAATGCTGATCATGCTCCTCTCTACTCCACGAGTACACCAAGATATCGATGATGAATACTATAAAAAATAAGTCCAAATAGGGATTGAGAATCCTATGCATCAAGTCCATAAAGGATGCAAGGGCATTAGTCAGCCCGAAAGACATGACTATGAACTCATAATTCTTATATTGAGTCCTAAATGTTGTCTTTGGGATGTCCTCTACCCGAATCTCCAACTGATGATACCCTGGAGTTAGATCAATCTTAAAAAATACTATCGTACCATGAAGCTAGTCAAACAAATCATCAATCCTCATCATGGGATACCTATTCTTAACTGTCACCATATGCATCGACCCATCCTTTTTCTTAACAAACAATACCAATCCACCCCATGGAGAAACACTCGGGCGAATAAACTCTTTATCTAGTAGATCCTAGAGCTGCACCTTTAGCTCTCTCAACTTGACAAGAGCTATATAGTAAGGAGTAATCGAAATAGGCCTACTCATCGGCCCTAACTTAGAGGCAAATTTAATATAACGCTCAAATGGAAGTCTAGGTAGGTCGATCAGAAAGACATCTAAGAACTTAGAAACAATAGGCACAATCTTAGGAGTAGGAGTGTTGGCTTTAACATCGCAAACATAGGCTAAGTAAAATAGACATCTTCTCACCAAAAACCTCCTAGACTGAAGGTAGGAGATGATCCCTATCGATGCATGACTAATAGCACCCACCATACAACTAGGGATACACTAGGCATGACTAAGGTAATGGTCTTGGCATAGAAATTAAAAATCACTCATTGTGGGGATAACCAGCCGATGCCTAGTATAATGTCAAAATACCATATCTAGCAACAATCAGTCAGCTCGGTATCAAACCCTCCAAAAGAAACCTAAAAGGACCTCAAATATTGATCCACTACTAAACAGTCTTCTATTGGGTAGCAACAGATACATGCACATATAAAAGTTTATTAGTTAACCCAAAGCAAGGCACAAAGTAGGATGACACATAAGAGAAAATTAAACCAGGATCAAATAGGACTGAGGATGATTTATAAAAATTAGAGACCATACCTTTAATAATAAAATTTGGGGCCTCCTCCTCCGGACAACTAGGTACAACATACAATTGGTGAACATTGCCAAATTGGCCACTATCATGACCACCGATGCTACCTCACTTGACACCACCATGAGAACCTCCATTTGTGCCCCACCTCTAGCCAGTGGCAACACTACTCTCAATGGCTAAAATGAATAAGGAACTGTCTGAAGCACACCTCTATAAGGACAATCACGAGCGTAATAAACAATAATACCACACTTGAAGCATGACCCTAATGGTCTAGTGTACGAGAACCATGACAAAATCTGAATGTCTACCAGAGCCTAAAGACCCAAAACCTCTAGAATGCTTCCCAGAAGATGACACACTAAAATCCTTCTATACCGAATCAGAGATCTGAAGAGAAGCCTGTATAGGCTTACTAGACTGACCCTGTAAAGACTTCTATTGAGAATAACCTCATCCCCCTAAATGAGATTCATTGAAACCTCCTTGCTAATGGGGTCTCTTATTACTGCATTGAAATGACTTAAAAAAAGATACTCCATGGTCTAGGCATGGTCAACCACCGTCTGAAAAGAATGAACATAAAAAACCAATAATGCTACCTTCTCCAAAGCCTATCCCTCAAGCCATAAGCAAATCTATAGATGTAATACCACTCCATAGACATAAACTCCAATTTATATAACGACAACTGGTGAAATCAGGACTCATACTGGACCTCAGATGTTGAGCCCTACTCAAAATGTCTAAACTCCTTTTTTAGTCGATTCTTCTCAGCCAGGGATATGAACAGCTCATAGAACTCTGACCAACACAACAGAGGTAACCCAGATAGTCTACACACTACCAACATTCTCCACCACTATCTCACCAGATCTCTCATCTGGTAAATGGTATAGTCGACTCCATATGACTTGAGAGTATAGAGTTTTTTCAACCTCCTCTCAAACTCAGCTAAGAACTCATAATATCTTTCCCTCAGAATACTAATAAACCTCCGGGGATCTAATTGAAGAAACCTGGTCCGGAGCTTCTTCTTTGACTCTTTCATAGCTTCTTACGGTGCCATTTTAGGAGAAAAACTAGAATAGGTAACAACTAAGAAAGAATAAGGGATGTTTCTACATGAACTAGTGAAGAAGTCATAGCTAGCTGCACTCCCAAGTTGGATGCACCCAAGGTTGCACTCGGGAAGACGTCTAGGCCCCATCTATAAGCGCACCTCTAAAACAGCTAAGCAACAGCCACAGAAGGTCCCTGACATTTGGAGTGGGTGCTAGAGCTGGTGCCACAGGCTCTACTGGACTCTAAAGTCTGAATCATATTGTAACCCACATAGGTGCCATAATATGATCCTATTCTGAATCTCGGGTCACTGGGTCAGAGGTCCCGCCATCATCTGTAGGTGTCGACCGCATGTGTTCCATCTGCAGAAGAATGAATACAGCAAATGAGATTTTCAGGAAATTATCTAGGATGCATGTACAATATAAGATTCTAAAAAAAATGATTCAAGTCACTAAAATACCACCTTAGCATCCCAAATATAGGACACGAACCTCTTCACATTGATCTGCAGGATTGTACTAGACATTGGCTCTGTAATATTGACTCCATTAGAGTCTAAGCACTGATACCAAGCTATCACGACCCAATTTCACAGGTAATGATAAATATACTTTCCCACCGGTAAGCAAACAAACCCCGTAGCCAAGATCTGTAAGCGATAGGATACTATTATGAATATGAACACACACAATTATAATAAGTGGAAGTAAAAGGAGAAAATATGAGATAGAGAAGCATCATAATATAAAACATAGTTGATAAATCTCCCAAGACCTGCTATCATTATATTTAGAGCCTACTAAAAGGTACCGAGTACAAGATTAATGTAAATATATTACAACATCCGTATTCAAAGTACAAAAGAGATAAAATAAGGTTGATGAGATGCAGACTAGGTTGGACATCCAAATTTCACCCTATATACCTAAAAACCATGGAAACAAGGCATGAAAAATGAGTTAGTAGTGGTGCTAGTACTCGAATCTACACTAGGAAGACACAACTATAATATGAGTACAAGTCACCAAAGCAACAAGTACAAAGTAGTCTTTGAGGGCCCACCGGACACCAAAAAAAGTATAATTACAGTAAATAACAAAAATGTAAAGAAAGTAGGTCATGAAACAAATAAGATAACATAAGAAGCTAGCTACATAGAAACAATCAAGAAACAAATAGTGTACAAGTGTCTCTACTAGATCATAGAGTCTAAACTCAAGTAGGAAAGAAAGACATACCCCGATCCTTGCAACAGTACAAAAATAATCTTAGAAAGTAAGACAAGACATATAGAAAAGGAGACTAAGGGTGTGTTCCTTAATTTTCCTAAAAATCAAAGAAATTCTAATCTTTCTTCCCTTTTGATTGAGTTTGATTCATCCTTTCAATTTCGATTGAGTCTATCTCAAAACAAGTGGTGTACAAGTAACCTCAAGGATATAGAATAGAAGTATCACAAGTAAGCATATACACCAGTAATCCCCACAAGGTAATCATGATCAAAAGTAGAATCTACAACTAAAACTAGAAATATATAAAGCACTCAAGGAACATAAAACCTTCCAAGCCCCCATATGAAAGGAAAAGTACAAAATAGTCATGCTTACCCATACTGTATCCCATACTACCAGAGGTTTCATACAAAAAACAAGTGCGATAAAGTATACTAAACACAATGATGCAATAATTCTTGTGTATGCTCCTCCTCCGATACCTGTAGGTCTAGAAGGAAGGACCATGGAAAGGCAAGCCCCATATATCCCTACGTTGACCTATATTCCTCCTCCAGTTGCTTGAAACCCATAGGAAGGGTCCACGATAGTGTGCCAACCATGTACTAGTCCCCAGCATCTCAAGGTATCTCATAAGTTGTTATCAAGTGACACTATATATTAGTATCACCGTACTAGGGACCATGACAACTTAATGCAAAAATATTCTAATGTCTCAACAACTGAAGTCTCATCTCGATAAGTGTGATATAAATAAAAAGGAGTACTCATTGTTGAAGCTCAGACAGACTCAAGTGCCATCATTAATAGTAAATAATATTACCTGATGCTAGGGTGTGAATCCTGGACTGAAACGAGTAGAAAAAGGTAGTACCGGGTGCCTGACACTTTGCCAGGTCTAATACAAGTACAAAAATACTTATTATTATTTATCAAAAAACTCCATTTATACTAGTTCTAGTCCATTTAGACATCAATATATGGAACCTGATGTACAAGTCCATAAAGTTTCAGAAAAAAATGATAATAGGCCCCCGACCTCAAAGCGGAACTCTTAGAAGGCTGAATATCACAATGCTCAGGCAGTATAAATGCACACCACAAGCAATACTACAACTATCCTATACCCTGCATAGGATAAGTCTAAGCTATGAGGTAGAAACACATATCAACTAGCCCAAACCCATGGGTGAAACCCAAAATCCAACCCATGCATCAGCATCCTATACTTTCAGAGTCACCCTATGGCCATTACAAGGCCAATATAAGGTTAAAGCATCGTATTACACCGAGCATCATCAAAAACAAAGAAATGAAGTAGTAGAGAATAAGTGGTAAAGGGTCACAATATCGAGCTAATCAACCCAACCCATGGATGCTATTTTAGCATAATTACACAAGTCATATCCCTAGTGTATTCCCAAGGATCCTACCTATCGTTCGAGAAGGTAGTATTGTGGCATACGAAAATTAGCTTGTCTAACGTAAAATGTCTCTAAATGTCTTAGAAACTGATAAAATAAGAATCTCTCATCAAAATGAACTTAATTATATAATGTATATCAAATTTCGGACTGGGATAAAAATTATTCCTAAAATGGGCCTGCAAGTCCCTCTAACCAGACCTGACACCAGAAACACATGCTCACAAAATAAGCATCATTCAAGTAAGAATTAGGCTCAAAACTGCACAGATAAGAAGCTGAAAAAGATGCAAAATTTTACATAGTTTATATTAAACTGACGGGGAATTTATGTATTGAAATGGAGAAGAGAGGTCGGCTATAGGGTGAAAACTAACCTAATGCACCAACTAGAAGCTAGTAACAAGACGGATTTCAAGAATTAAAAGGGATTAAAAAGAATTCATCAAGGCCTTCCATGTAGGATTTCACCATTTTTATAGAAATTGAAAGGAGATAGAAACTTACCAAAGGGTGGATAACAAGATTGATCTTGGACAAACACCCAAAAAATTAGTATGATTTTCCAACAATTTCAGCACTTAGAGTGAGAAAACTAAGTTGAATATGGATGAAATCACGAGGTTGAAGAAATATATAGTTCAATTAAATTGGCCTGTCCAAGGGAAAATGTTCCTCCATGTTTGCGATTAGGGGACCACATTTGAGAAGGGTGTAAAAGGTCAGGCCTCCATGTTTGTGGTGGAACCCAACATGGAGATTGGAAAAGGTCAACCCTATGTATTTGCTGTCAAGCACCACATTCGTGAAGGGTATTTCAGGCTGCGTGAAATGGAATTTTGACAAAGCAAACCAGCAGTTTGGCAAGGGTTCCGAACAACAGTCAGAATAGGTTAGGAGTCCGGCATACACAAATAAATAGTGAATACACACCAAAAATGATATTCTAAACTCAACGGCATACTCAAAATCCTGATACGAGGTTGTTGTGGAAAAATGTTTACAAAGTCAACAGTTAACCTATAATTTCACAAAATCCACAAAATACCTCAAATTTACCTTGGATGCCTCAGAAGAAAACCAACTCTCTTTCTAACCCAAACTCAACATTCTAAAGCTGATGGCATAGTCGAATCTCCGATAAAAGCTCTGATCAAAGAATGTTGACCAAAGTCAAACATTCCACCGATAACCAACTATTCTCTCTTCAAATAAGATAAAATCACATAGAAAGCTCCTAGACTCAAACCAAGGTTCCACCTATGAAAAAGTCTATGCTCTAGAGCTTAAAAAACTATTGGAATTCGATTAAAAGTTCAAAATGAGATACCTATCGATTAAACCGCCGAGGAGACAAACTATCGGTCCCAGCAGATCATAAATGACCCAGGGCAATGACTAAAATTCTCTAGAATTAAAAATAACACGTAAAACATAGAAATAACCATAAGGATTATTATATATTCTGGCCCAACACAGTTCCAAAATCCACTCCACTCACAGTGCATATTATCTCAAGTATCTTAGAACAGTTGGAAGAAAAAATTACTGGTAGGTGATTAACTTTTGTTTCAAACTTTCAAAGGCTTTCTAGAATGCATCATTAAATGAGAACTTTATATCTTTCTCAAGAAGATTGTATAATAGATTAGTAACCTGTCACGACTCAAAATCTCAGGTCATGATGGCGTCTACAACCCACCTGTGGACAAGCCTAACCCTACAGCCCAGAGCTATGTGCAATGGACTATAATCTCTCAAAATATCCAATACAGAAAGGAAAGGCATAAAAAACACATAAGAAATGACAAGAAGAAGGAAATCATACATAAACCAAATCCCAAAACCTAGTATCAGTGGCATATGGAACTACTATAAGAATGATCAAAAGATACAAAAATACAAGGTAAATCCTTTAAAAGACAATACAATGTAGGGCCTACTGTAGATCGAATAAAACAATCTAGGGCTAAGGAAATCCCGGTCCGCTCAGACGGCAAAGCTTACCATAATCTCCGCAGCTGGCTAAATCTACTCCGTATGATTCGGCGTCTCCGATAACCCTACCAGTATTTGTACCATGGAAAAAGGTATAAAAGTGCAGCATGAGTACCAAACAAGGTATCCAGTAGACATTATTAACTGACTGGGTTAATCTAAAATGTGAGTAATAAAGCCGAGGTAGTAAAACAAGTAAATTGTAGTAAAGAAGCTGTAAAAGAAGTA
>JBDJHY010253012.1:0-10631 GCA_039654485.1 Withania somnifera
TGCCTTGGGAAGCATACCATGGGTCAAACTAGCCTAAATTTACCATTACAGAGCTGATGGAAGCATTAGAATTCCAATGCGACCCTCTGAACATCGAAATACCACTGAAGCTCCACTTTAGGCCATAAACTTAACTAAAATCCACAGTTTCGCATAACTTGCAAACGAAAGCTTCAAGACACAAACTTAAGGTCAATCTCGACTTTTGTTTGACATTATGGAGCTAAAGAAACTTTTAGAGTTTGGTTCCGAGCTCATCTTGAAGGAAAGTTTATTTTGGTCAACGAATACTAAAATTTAGGCTCTAAAACAGGGAATTTGAGATAATTCTCAACCAAGTCACCAAGAATCTGAATTATCAATCCCAGAAAGTCATAAATGACTTGGGGAAACTACCAAAATTCTCTAAAATGAAAAGCACCACATATTTGTCATAAATAACCATGAGGGTCATTACACATCTCGTGCCGAATATCAATAGTCTCATCAAGCCGTACTCAGCAAGTCAAGGCGTACAATGCCTCAATATAATATATCACCAATATCCTCAAGGAACTGTATCATCAATGTATCCACACCTGTCAATGTGATAAGTGTCAAAAAATTATATTGTTGTACGACGACGGACTCAAGTACCAGCGACAGTATTCACTGCCGAAGGAAACTTGTCTTAAGTTTCAATATCTATTAGTCAAATGATATTTCCCGGTGCCAGAATGTAAAGCCTTGGCTAAATTAAGTATTAATAATATTACTGGGTGCTCGATAGAATGCCGAGTCTAAAACAGTAAAAATATTATTACTTATATTATTATTATAATATTAATATTTATTGATTTATGTCATTATTCATCTTTATTACCAAAATCATCCTCTAACCATCATGGCTCAATGTTCAGGTGGTGATCCTGACCTAGCCTCAATGCACTCTCATCGGAGCCATAGACCCAACCCGTCGTGTATGAATGCACAACACATCAACAAGAATATATATATAAACATGTGAATATATAATAACAATATCCTATGCCTTGCACAGGTATCTAGCTAACTTCTAAGTTACGGGCACCATATCAATCAGATGCCAAAATATAAATATATATGGAACGACTGAAATAATGGTACAGGATCACTATATCCACATAGCTACCCAACCCATGTATGCTTCTTAATACAATTATTAAATCTATAAGCCCAGAGATAGCGCATAGAGCCTATCTGCCGTCCGACGATAAAGTAGTACAAATTCACGAATTTTACTCTGACTGATATCAAATGTGCTCTAAATGATCTAAAAATTACATCAAAGTATTTGATAAGCTAATACGAGTCTAATGGTGTATTTTATGCTAAGTGACGGACTGGGCCTAAAATTGGGCCTAAACGGGCTTGCAAGGCCCGCTCGTCGAAATAGAAATTAAACTTGACTATGGGGTTCCCAATGTTACCAGGAAGCCATGCTCCAAAATTGAGCACAATTAAAGTGCGGAAAGGGCTTCAAATAACCCAGAAAAGTTTGACCCTGCGATTTTAATGGATTAAAAGTAAGAATATGATGTATTAACCATACTAGAAGCATAATATACTATAGAAATGATAAACTACTCAGTAATATACAGATTTAGCATGATTTTATCAACTTCATCAATTGGGGCTCATTAATGGAAGAACCCATGAAATTTACGAATTAAGGGAGAAGAACATACCAGAAGTAGGGACGATGCAGGAAAAGTTTTGGAAACCTTATCTTCAATATTGGAAGGGTTTTTCATAGGTTTATGCATTATAATTTGGGAGAAAAGTTGAGTTTTGGGTTTTCTAAACTGAATGACTTAAGGGGTTGCAGTTATTTAATGATACTGTAATTCTTACTGGGGCGACTCCAGGGGTCGCTAGGGCAAGAAAAAGAGGCTCAAGGGAAAAGGCGCATGGGTGAAGCTTTCGTCTCTAGGGAGAAGCTCTTTGGGGTGACCCCTTGGTCGTAATGAAGACCATTGCAGGTGCGACCCCCCTTTCGCAGGGGCAGTTAGTGCCTGCAATTCCACACCAGCTCAATTCAAGAATTTTGAGAGGTCTAGGATGTATAGCATAAAGTATATTTAAAACAAGGGTAGTTGTTTTTCGAGTTTCTTTTAGAGGATTTTCTTGATCTGACTGAATTGTGACTTGGAGATTTCTTGATGCCATTCAATTGCAGCTTGACTTCACCAGCTCTTTGAGCTTCTAGAAGATTTTTTGGTCTTTTTTTTTCTTGAGCAAGTTTGTTATATTCATCAATAACTTTTTACAGTTCATCAGTAACCATGTCTAAAGTGTTTTATAGGTTAGAAAAGTTTGAAAATACTGAGATCTTACCTCACTTGTCTCCCCTAGATCCATGAAGCAGATGTTTGTTGTTTTTGCTTTTTCTTCTTCGGATGATTCTTCACCTCTCCAAGCACTAAAATTTTTATGACTTTTATTTAGTTGAGAACTTTTCATTTGAATTTGGGTAGTTTGGTCTTATGTGACCAGTTTTTCCATAGTGATAGAAACAATTGTTATCCTTTGATAATTATTGTTTTTGTAATTTATGGTGACCTTTGTTTCTTCTATCTCGACATAAGTAATAATCCTTGGTTTATAAGAGACAATTCCCCATCTTTTTATTTTGTCAATTTATTTCTCACTTTTAGGAGTCACAGTGCTGAATGCAAAAAAATTCTTCATTTTCTTCTTTTAGTGTACATGTTTATGTGATTTTGTTCATACGCCATAAGATTACCTCACAGTTTATTACAAGTAATTTTATCCATATCTCCATTCTCCAGTATAGTAACTGTAGTGACCATGCTTTTGGTAGGCTTTTGATGAGCTTTATGACCTACTATCTATTTAAGTATAACATCCCAAGATATTTGAGCTCATAGACTATTTTGCTGAATCTGGAGAACATAACTTCTATGTTTTCATTTTCATTTTGAAGAGCTAATATTCATTGACTATTACTGATTCTTGCTTCCTTTACCTTTCTTGTTCCTTCATATGTAACTTTCATCTTGTCCCACATCCCTTTGGCCATGACACAGGTTGAGATCTTATTGTACTCTAATCCATTAACAATGCAGTAAAGAAAACTTATAGCTCTAATATTAGTTTGTAATATCTCTTATTTTTCCTTCGTGACTTTGAAGGTTTATAGGTCAATGTTGCTGGTAGACTCCTTTTCTTTTGAAAATCCTTGGTACTGGTTTTGGTCCCTTATTGATCACCATACAAGCCCGATAACCTTTTGATTGAACAAAAAAATTGACATTTTCTTTAAGGGGAGTAGTATTAGTCTACTTGATGAGTGACTATCTTGTAGAATGGATCCAGGAATATGATAGTTTTCCATCTAATATTTTTCTCACATAGGTCTATTTGATGAGTAACTATCTTGTAGAATGGCTCCAGGTAAATGATAGTTTTCCATCTGACATTTGTCTCACATGTTGTTAGGCAACTTTTGTGAAAACCTACTCTAAGACCAATTAAAAATCAAGAGAGGGATGGATTGAACTTTTTTAATATCAGTCATACAAAGTTGACTTACTTGTAGATTAGTATGTGTAACAGAAGTATAGAATAGAAATGATTACAGTAAAGAAGAGATAGAGAATTGGTACACTTGTTTGGATAACCAAACTAGTGCTTAGTCTAGTACCCCTTAGGTTTCAAGGAGTTCCTTAAGATCTTGAAGTGGTTTACAAGATTTTTGAGTTTTTTGATGAAGTATGATTTTAGTTTCAGAAGTTTATCAGTAACACAACCTCTACATGTACAACTAGTATTGATTATGAACCTCTTCAGTTTGAGTACTATTATAAACACTAGAGTATACAAAGTATACTGAATAAAAGACTAAGTAGTATATGCTCAACTGAAGTTGTGTAGTTGATGTGATGGTATTTTACGTCACATATTACACTTAAAACCCAAGAAATAATGTATGTTCTTGAGTAAGAACAGTGTGTTTTAATTTGTTTACAGAGTATTTACAGGGTTAAGTCGATATGAGGAAGTTTGGAGAAATTGTATAAAAAAAGGGCAGGTTTTACATGATTGAGAGATGTTTTTCCTGTCACTAGATGAATTGTCTAAACCAACCTCCCAAATGGAATGACACTGTTTAAAAGAACCCAAAAAGACGATGGACCAAACAAACCGTCTAGATACAGACAATTCTCTTTATCCGTTCGTCTAACTTATGCTTCACTGGATGAAGAACAATACCCAGGTGGTTTAAATAGACGTTCCTTTCATTTAGAGATGGTTCAACCAAAGCTTTTACCTCATCCGAAGTCCACTACATGAAAGAGCTGACAGATGAAACACTAGACGGTCCATCTGACACCAGTCATTTCTTCAGAAGTTTTGCCTAAACTGAACGGAGGACCAGTCCAAGTTTCTGATATTGTACTTACACCCATACTCTATAAATAACATAATTAATATAGTTGTAAGAAGATTTTTTGAGAGACTTAAGACTTGTGATTTTAGGATTTGATACCCATATTCTTTTAAGAACACAAGTGTTGAATTCCTCGATCATCATTCTACAATTAATTATAATTTTAATTCTATGGTATCTTATCATTGCTTTACAGTTTCATTAGTGTATGTTGATATCAATGATGGGCTAAAACCCCAACCCTAGGGTTGTGGGAACCATGGGTTAATTTGTGTTAGGATTGTAATTTTCATATGGTTATTGTATCTATTCCAACATATGAACATAATCTCTATGGAATCAATGACTTTTAGTGATTGCAAACACTAGAATACACCTAGGTTTAACTACTACTAACCCTGTTGTTAAAACTGGTAGTTGAGATTATGCTAAGAGATTCGGGGCGTTAACCCTTGTCTAATGGTTGTCGTTATAGCAAGATTAATCGTCTTGAGTTACCATGATAAGCACAATGCATTCCTTGACAGCCCTTACCTAGTGTAAAAGAGATTTACCTAGGATTAAAGGTTGATAAACACTTAGGTAACTAGCATTGGACTTGTACGTAACTCTACATTTAGGAAAGATTTCAAAACTATATGAGATTGCAATCCAAAGGTTTGTTGAACCCTAGTGAACATAAACCTAGGTTAATAATACACACTTGAATCATTCTATATTCACATGCATCAATAACGATCACTTTTATACATATAATCCCCATTTTTACTTTCTATTCATCACTATAAAGAAACACTAACTATTAGTTACTGCTACTGGGCCTACATATGATACATATTCCTGGTGGGATCAACCTCAACCTAGTTGGGTTCTATATTTGAACAATGATCACTTATGCTTCGGTGTGAAATGTAGCTTGAGCGTAATTAAATTTTGGTGCCGTTGCCGGGGAATAAGGCTATCAGTAAAGTTTAAGTATAATGATTGTTTGTTAGATAATTTCTAGTTTTCATATTTTATTTTGTTTTTGTCTGCTGTAGGGCATAGGTAGTGTATGCCAAATACTCGGAGTCTAGGAGTACCTCTATTTCCTTTTGATCTCGAGATATCAAGAACTTTTGCAAGAATGAAGAGGCTAGAGAACGTCACTCTACCTAACCCTGAACAACACTCGGTAGATGCACAACAAGCAAATCATCTAAATGTACCCTGCAGACTTCAACGTGTGAGGCATCATGAGGTGTATGTGGATGAAGATGATACAGACCTTGACGAGGCTAGGGATACTAAGGAAATCATCCTACCCCTGCTAGCCCCAGGCAACAAATTCAACATCACCAGCACAAACATTTAACTGTTGATTATGAAAGGTATGTTCAGATGAGTTGCTGGTGAGGACCCAAACTTGCACCTGAAGAATTTCACAACCATTTGCAAGTCTTGCAACTTGCCTAGAGTGAGCCAGAAAACCATCAGGTTGAGGATTTTCCCACTATCACTGAGTGGAGAGGCTACTATATGGGTCGATGATCTATCACCCAACTCTATTGCTAATTCGGGGGGGGGGGGCTAAAAGAGAATTTCCTAGAAAGGTTCTTTCCCCCTTCCAAAATGATGGTACTGAGGGATAAAATAAAAAACTTCAGGAAGAAGCCTGATGAAGCATTTCATGAAGTGTGGCTACATTTTAACAAGAAGATCAAGCAATGTACCACACATGGGTTGGGAGATAACTACTTGAAGAAGATATTTTATCGTATGCTGAACGCTCCTTCGAAATTGGCTATGGACGGAATCAATGGAAGGTCTTATATGTCATGCACTTATGCATAGGTGTTCCAAGAGTTGGACACGGTAATGAAAAATACGAAAGGATGGAACACCAGAGAGTCAAAATATTTGATGGGGAAAAGAATAATATTATGTTGGTAAAACAACACCGAAGAGAGAATGAGAGAGACTAGGACATGGCCCACTTGAGAACGCAGATTAAATTGATGTCCAAACAATTAGTAGGTGGAAGCTATGGGAAAGTGAAGGCTGTTGCATCTCATGAAGAAGGTGAGTATGATAGTATCGAGTCAGACTTTGAACAAGAGCCTAGATATCGTAGAATTGGGGGCGTTCCATTAGGGAATCCAAGGTCGGGACCCAAACTAAAAACATTTACAAGGGCGCAGTGATTATTATAAAAGAATGCATAGTAATTAGAGGAATAAAGACATATATGAATAGAAAAAGAGTGGAGGTTATTGACAGTCAGGGCAGTGAGAGGAAGCAACTGGTAAATCAAGGGTGGAAGAAATTTTGTCCATGGTACTTTAGAAAGTAGAATCTTCTGGTGAAATATTAAAAGAAAGAAAAGGAAGATTTCAAATATTGATCAAGTGGTTGAATCACAGTCAGTGTCAATAAAACAGCTAGAGTTTCAGATGGGACAAATGTCCTCCTCCTTGAACCATCAAAATGGAAGTAATCATACATCTAGTTACAAGGGACATAACTATTGTTTGGTTATCACCACACAAAGTGGAAATTTGTTAGTCGATCCAGAGACATCTAAAGAAATGACCAGGACAACTAAAAATTCAACCATACAAGCAGATTTGGGTGAAGTGAAAGTAAATGGATCCCATAGGGAAAAGAGCCCTATGATTGACGTGGGTAAGACAAAGCCAGAAAAGGTAACTGAAATGCCTCGATCACTACCTCCATTCCCTTAAATAATGAAAAATAAAGCCGGGGATGGATGCTTCCAAAAGTTTATGACCATATCGAAACAATTGTCGGTGAATGTCCCATTAGTTGAAGCACTTGATTAGATGCCCAGTTATTCTAAATTCATGAAGTAGTACGTAACTAAGAAAAGAATCATCATTTTTAGGCTCGATGATAACATTCATCATTATGGGGAAATATCATCCCGGTCTTTGGTACAAAAGAAGGAAGACCCAGGAGCATTCACTATTCCTTGTACCATCAAAACCTTCTATTTTTCTCAAGCACTGTGTGACTTAGGATCCAGTATCAATTTGATGCCTTTGGAAATTTACAAGAAGTTGGGCTTGGAAGCCCCCAACCGACGACTATGCGACTGTTAATGGCAGACTGGTCAGTCAAGAGACCAGTAGGAGTTTTGTTTGATGTTTTGGTTAAGGTGAACAAGCTTATCTTTCCAGTCGACTTTGTTATCCTTGATTGTGATGGTGACTTCGAGGTGCCTATCATCCTGGGTAGACTATTTTTAGAAACTGAAAGAGCTTTAGTGGATGTTGAGAGAGGTGAGATGAAATTTGGTTAAACACTGAAGAGGTAACATTTAATATATGCAAATCCATAAAGCATCTATGGGATATGTATGTGGTTCCATTATTGAGGCTGAATGGGATGAAAGTAAAAAAAAAATGAGTTGATGAGAAATTATTTATTGATCCATTGGCCGTAGTTGTGATGATCTACGATTGTGATATCATGGAGAGTTATGAGGAAACCATGAATGCCTTAACTGGGGTAGAATTATAATTATATGAGCCAAGAAAGCTCGACCTACACCTACAGAACAAGCCGACGCCGCCAGTAAACCATCAATTGAAGGACCTCCATCTTTGAAGCTCAAATCACTCCTAATCCATTTATGGTATACCTTTATGGGAACTAAAAACACCTTTCTAATCATTATCTCGGCACAATTAGTGGAGAAGCAGGTCACAACCTTGGTCTATATTTTGAAGAAGTTCAGGAATGCAATTGGTTGGATGATTTCTAATATCATTGGTATTCCAGTAGACATTTGCCTGCACCTTATAGAGTTAGAGGTGGATAGAGTACCCAACTAAGAGCACCATAGGAGATTAACCCATCTATGCAAGAGGTGGTAAAAATAGATTATTAGATTGTTGGATGTTAGGGTTGTTTACCTAATCTCAAATAGCAAATGGGTGAGTCCAGTCAGTGTATACCAAAGAAAGGAGGAATGAAAGTGGTGGTGAATGAAAGAAATGAGCTAATCCAACAGCAACCGGTGATCGAGTGGAGGATATGTATGCATCAGAAGTTGAATGCTGCGACTCTAAAAGACCACTTTCCTATGCCATTTATGGATAAGATCTGGATCACCTAGATGGATGGGGATGGTATTGTTTCTTAAATGGGTATTTCGTATATAACCAGATTTGTATAACACCTAAAGATCATGAAAAGATAATGTTCACATGTCCCTATGGAGCATTCGCCTTTAAACGTTTTCCCTTTGGATTGTGCAATGCCCCTACTACTTTACAAAGGTGCATAATGTCTGTTTTCTCAAACATGGTAGAGAATTCTCTAGAGGTATTCATTGGTGACTTCTCTGTAGTAGGTGACACTTTTGAGCATTGCCTAATTAATTTGGGCAATGCCCTGTAGAGATGCATTAAGGTGAACCTTGTCCTTAATTGGGAGAAGTTCCAGTTAATGGTCAGAGAGGGCATCATCAAAGGGAACAAAATTTTAGCAAAAGGTATTGAGGTGGATAAATCAAAAGTTGAGGTGATTGAAATATACCACCACCAATTTCTGCCAGGGGGGTGAGAAGCTTCCTGGGTCAGAAAGGTTTTTACCAGAGGTTTATCAAAAAATTCTCAAAAATTCCATACCCTTTTGTTCAAACTCCTCGAGAAAGAGGTAAAGTTTGTGTTTGATGAAGCATGTTTGGAAGCTTTTGAAGGGCTCAAATAATGACTGATCACTGCACCAGTCATGGTCGGATCGAATTGGGAAGAGCCATTCGAGTTGATATGTTATGCTAGCAGTGTGGAGCTGGGAGATGTACTTGGGAAAAAAAGGGAGAAGATTTTTCATCCTATCTATTACCCCAACAAGGTTCTTAATGAGGCCCAAAATAAAGACACTATTACTGAGCAAGAGCTGCTGGTTGTGGTTTATGCATTCGAAAAATTCAGATCTTACCTCCTGGGCACCAAAGTGGTAATGCATACTGATCATGCAGCCCGTAGGTATCTCATGGACAAAAGAGATGCTAAACCTCAGTTAATCCAATGGATACTACTGCTACAGGAATTTGACTTTGAAGTGATAGACCGAAAGGGGTGTGAGAACCAAGTGGCTGATCACTTTTCATGACTGGAAACAGATGGGAGAGAGAAAATGGATTTAGAAATTGAAGATGCTTTCCCTAATTTGGCTATTGAGATAGATAAGGCTCCAAGGTTTACAGACAATGAAAATTACATAGTCAGTAACATTATACCGGAGGGACTGAACTGCATGCTAGATGCACTTCATGATGCGAAACATTACTTTTGGGATGAGCTTTTCTTATTCAGGCTATGTGCAGATAGGATGATACAGAGATGAATCACGAAAGTGGAAATGGGAGATATTATTGAAGTATGTCATTCATCACCATTTGGAGGGCATCATGGGAGTGCCCGGACTATATGGAAAATCCTACGTTGTTGTTATTTTTGGCCTACATTGTATCATGATGTATATGAGTTCATAAAGGCATGTCGGCTATGTCAGATACAAGGAGTTGTTTCATGCAAACATAAACTTCTCTTGACTCCCATCCTAGAAGTTGAGCTCTTTGATGTATGGGAAATCAAATTCATAGGGCCCTTTGTTAGTTCCTACGATCAAAAGTAACCTGATAGCTATTGATTATGTGTCAAAGTGGGTTTAAGTTGTTGCCCTACTCGAAAATGAAGGAAAAAGTGTCTTGTGTTTTCTTAGAAGAAACATCTTCACTAAATTTAGGACCCCAAGAGTGATCATCAGTGATGGAGGCTCACATTTCTATAATAAGTCCTTTAGAGCAGTATTAGCTAAGTATGGGGTGAAGCATCACAAGGCGGAAACACCGTATCATCCTCAAACTAGTGGTCAAGTGGAAGTGTCCAATCGAGAAATCAAGTCCATCTTTACTAAGACAGTGAATGCCACCAGAACTGATTGGTCCCTAAAGTTGAATAACGCCTTGTAGGCTTAGAGAACTACATTCAAAATACCAATAGGTATGTCTCCTTTTCAACTGGTATATAGAAAGTCCTTTTATTTTCCTGTAGAACTCAAACATAAGGTAGCATAGGCCATGAAAAGGGTGAATTTGAATTTGGATACAGTGTAATGACCCTTACGGTCATTTATGATAAATATACAGTGTCTTACATCTTAGAGCATTTCAGTAGTTGCCCCAAGT